>WNWK01012384.1:0-59863 GCA_009830355.1 Cherax destructor | reverse complement strand
CTTTGCATGCAACAGTACGTAAAAAAAGCAAACATATTCTGGGTTTTATATCAAGAAGTATAAGCAACAGGAGTCCAGAGATTATTTTTACAGTTTTAGCATCGTAGTAAGCCCTTTACTTAGATTATGCAACTCAGTTTTTGGTCTCCATACTACAAAGGCAAAAAATTGTTTGAAAAATTTTTCCCCCGGGAAGAAAAAAAAAAATTAATTTTCCTTTCCATAGGAAGAAAAAATTGAAATCCTTAAAAGCAGCAAAAATGTAAAACCCTTTGATCATCAAAAAAAAAAGAAAAATTTTTGGAAAAAATTATTAAAAGGTTTTTTCCCCCTCCCATCCATTTCAAAAAAACAAAAATTTTTAAATTAAAAAAAAGAAATAAACCGGGACATCATGATTCACAAAGAATAAGCACTGATGGTAGTGGAGTATTGTTGTAAAAAGGTGACTAATTTAAAAATTATAGTTGTCATATTTACGAAAAGAAACTCAAATTTCTTGTTATGCTTAACACAATTTACTCTCATGAAGGAAATATGTCTACAGCATCTCTTGGGGAATGATAATAATTTTATTTGGACAAAATCATGCGAGTTAAGAAAACTAAAACATTGACTTGGTAAATATCATGGAAGGGAAAAATTGTAGCACTCGTAGGTGTATGTAAACATGCTAAAGCTGATTATCCACATGGATATTTTCTCATTGACTTGTTAATGAATGTTCCACAAGAACTGCTGTTAAGGACAAACATTGAAGGGGATTTTTCATGAAAATGTTCAGTAAATCAATGGACAAACAAAATTAATTATAAATATAACAGGATGTAATGTCATCCAAAGCTTTAGGTGGAACCAATAATTTACATGAGAAGAAAAGTTTGATGTCCCTTTCATAGGGTAATTATTATACGCAATCTCGCTGATTTATACTTGTTACACCAACACAATGACGGTTATAAATACATTCTGGTGTGTATTGACGTTTTTTTAACGTTAGATGCAAAGCTATATCATTGAGACAAAAAGTACGCAGCACCGACCTAAATTGCTTTGATATTATATTTTTAAGTAAAACTGGATACATAAACAGTGTGCTAATGTATCTAGTTACACAGTGCGAACAAAAGTTGTGTTACTCTGTCGTATTCCACGTCGCACGATGAGGTTCGTATAAGGGTTGGAAAACTGTCAGACTGAACAAACAGACTTCAATAAATCAATGAGGACATCGTCAAGCTTTCCGACAGTCTGTCCCATACATAGAACTGGAATTTTAATGAAGATATCTCCAAGATCACAAAGTGGGGACAAGATAAATCAACGCTCTTTTTGCCGAATAAGGCAAGCGAAAATTTATGTATGTAATAATTTCGCAAAAATCATTCTGAACCTAATGAAAAAAATATTCTTCATTTTGTTCGTTTATTGTAAACATATCTAAAGTATATTTTAAGCCAAAATAGCAAGTTTTACCTATTCGGCAAGACACACACACACATACACACACACACACACACACACACACACACACACACACACACACACACACACACACACACACACACACACACACACACACACACACACACACACATATATATATATATATATATATATATATATATATATATATATATATATATATATATATATATATATATATATATTCTAACCAACAGGACCACCAAATCGTACAAGAATCAAGCACCTAGCAGAGCTAGTTGTTTTACCTTGATCCAAGGACATACAGTGGTGTGGGTGCCTCTGAGCTAATTTCATTCTACTCCCGTTTGGTGTACTAGCCTCCACAAGCAGTATTTATATTATTGTAACCACGAACAAGTGGTATTTATTTAATAACAACAGTGCGACTAGCCAAGGACTCGAATCCATGTCGTTTTGGCCCGCCTCATGGTGAGCGAAAATCACATGATGCTCTAACCCACAGGACCACCAAATCCTACAAGAATCAAACAGCATGGGGAGTAGAATGAAATTTGTTCAGAGGCATCCACACCACCGTATGTCCTCGGATCAAGGTAAAACACATAACTCTGCTGGGTGCTTGATTCTTTTAGAATTTGGTGGTCCTGGGGGTTAGAGGGTCATGGGATTTTTTGCTCACCATGAGGCGGGCCAAAATGACATGGGTTCGAGTCCTTGGCTAGTCACAGTGTTGTTAATGATTAAATACCACTCAATCGTGGTTATAATAATATAAATACTGCTTGTGGAGGCTAGTACACCAAACGGGGAGTAGAATGAAATTAGTTCAGAGCCACCCACACCACCATATGTCCTCGGATCAAGGTAAAACATCCAGCTCTGCTGAATGCTCGATTCTTGTATTATTTGGTGGTTCTGTGGGTTAGAGCATCATGTGATTTTTGCTCAACATGAGGTGCGCCAAAACGACATGGGTTCGAGTCCTTGGCTAGTCGCAGTGTTGTTATTAATATATATATATATATATATATATATATATATATATATATATATATATATATATATATATAAGGTAGTAGGTTGGTAGACACCAACCACCCAGGAGGTACTACCGTCCTGCCAGGTGACTGTGAAACAGAAACCTGAAACTGTTTTACATGATGGTAGGATTGCTGGTGTCTTTTTTCTGTCTCATAAACACGCTGGATAACAGGTATATCTAGCTACTTCTACTTACACTTTAGGTCACACTACACTGGCATACACATGCATATATATACATACACACATCTAGGTTTTTCTTCTTTTTCTTAATAGCTCTTGTTCCTTTTATTTTCTCTATTGTCCATGGGGAAGTGGAAAAGAATCTTTCCTCCGTAAGCCATGCGTGTCGTATGAGGCGACTAAGATGCCGGGAGCAATGGGCTAGTAACCCCTTCTCCTGTACAAATCTACTAAAAACGAGAAGAAGAAAAACTTTATAAAATTGGGTTGTCTGAATGTGCGTGGATGTAGTGCGGATGATAAGAAAGAGATGATTGCCGATGTTATGAATGAAAAGAAGTTGGATGTCCTGGCCCTAAGCGAAACAAAGCTGAAGGGGTAGGCGAGTTTCAGTGGGGAGAAATAAATGGGATTAAGTCAGGAGTATCTGAGAGAGTTAGAGCTAAGGAAGGGGTAGCAATAATGTTGAAGGATCAGTTATGGAAGGAAAAGAGGAATATAAATGTGTAAATTCAAGGATTATGTGGATTAAAATAAGGGTCGGATGCGAAAAGTGGGTCATAATAAGCGTGTATGCACCTGGAGAAGAGAGGAGTGTAGAGGAGAGAGAGAGTTTTGGGAGATGTTAAGCGAATGTATAGGAACTTTTGAACCAAATGAGAGAGTAATTGTGGTAGGGGACCTAAATGCTAAAGTGGGAGAAACATGCAGAGAGGGTGTAGTAGGTAAGTTTGGGGTGCCAGGTGTAAATGATAATGGGAGCCCTTTGATTGAACTTTGTATAGAAAGGGGTTTAGTTATAGGTAATACATATTTTAAGAAAAAGAGGATAAATAAGTATACAAGATATGATGTAGGGCGTAATGACAGTAGTTTGTTGGACTATGTATTGATAGATAAAAGACTGTTGAGTAGACTTCAGGATGTACATGTTTATAGAGGGGCTACAGATATATCAGATCACTTTTTAGTTATAGCTACAGTGGGAGTAAAGGTAGATGGGATACAAGGAAAATAGAATCAGTAAGTAAAAGAGAGGTGAAGGTTTATAAACTAAAAGAGGAGGCAGTTAGGGTAAGATATAAACAACTATTGGAGGATAGATGGGCTAGTGAGAGTGTAGGCAATGGGGTCGAAAATGTATGGGGTAGATTTAAAAATGTAGTGTTAGAGTGTTCAGCAGAAGTTTGTGGTTACAGGCGAGTGGGTGCGGGAGGGAAGAGGAGCGATTGGTGGAATGATGATGTAAAGAGAGTAGTAAGGGAGAAAAAGTTAGCATATGAGAGGTTTTACAAAGTAGAAGTGATGCAAGGAGGGAAGAGTATATGGAGAGAAAAGAGAGGTTAAAAGAGTGGTGAAGCAATGTAAAAGAGAGCAGATGAGAGAGTGGGTGAGATGTTATCAGCAAATTTTGTTGAAAATAAGAAAAGGTTTTGGAATGAGATTAATAAGTTGAAGAAGCCTAGAGAACAAATGGATTTGACAGTTAAAAATAGGAGAGGAGAGTTATTAAATGGAGAGTTAGAGGTATCGGGAAGATGGAGAGAATATTTTGAGGATTTGTTAAATGTTGATGAAGACAGGGAAGCTGTGATTTCGTGTGTAGGGCAAGGAGGAATAACATCTTGTAGGAGTGTGGAAGAGCCAGTTGTGGGTGTAGGGGAAGTTCGTGAGGCAGTGGGTAAAATGAAAGGGGTAAGGCAGCTGGGATTGATGGGATAAAGATAGAAATGTTAAAAGCAGGTGGGGATATAATTTTGGAGTGGTTGGTGCTATTATTTAATAAATGTATGGAAGAGGGTAAGGTACCTAGGGATTGGCAGAGAGCGTGTATTGTTCCTTTGTATAAAGGCAAAGGGGACAAAAGAGAGTGCAAAAATTATAGGGGAATAAGTCTGTTGAGTGTACCTGGTAAAGTGTATGGTAGAGTTATTATTGAAAGAATTAAGAGTAAAACAGAAAGCAGGATAGCAGATGAACAAGGGGCTTTAGGAAAGGTGGGGGGTGTGTAGACCAAGTGTTTACAGTGAAACATATAGGTGAACAGTATTTGGATAAGGGTAAAGATGTTTTTGTGGCATTTATGGATTTGGAAAAGGCGTATGATAGGGTAGATAGGGGGCAATGTGGCAGATGTTGCAGGTGTATGGAATAGGAGGAAGGTTACTGAAAGCAGTGAAGAGTTTTTATGAGGATAGTGAGGCTCAGGTTAGAGTGTGTAGGAGGGAAGGGGACTATTTCCCAGTAAAAGTGGGCCTTAGACAAGGATGTGTGATGTCACCGTGGTTGTTCAATATATTTATAGATGGGGTTGTAAGAGAAGTGAATGCGAGGGTCTTGGCAAGAGGTGTTGGGCTAAAAGATAAAGAAGCAAATACAAAGTGGGAGTTGTCACAGTTGCTTTTTGCTGATGACACTGTGCTTTTGGGAGATTCTGAAGAGAAGCTGCAGAGGTTGGTGGATGAATTTGGTAGGGTGTGTAAAAGAAGAAAATTGAAAGTGAATATAGGAAAGAGTAAGGTGATGAGGATAACAAAAAGAATAGGTGACGAAAGATTGGATATCAGATTGGAGGGAGAGAGTATGGAGGAGGTGAATGTATTCAGATATTTGGGAGTGGACATGTCGGCGGATGGGTCTATGAAGGATGAGGTGAATCATAGAATTGATGAGGGGAAAAGGGTGAGTGGAGCACTTCGGAGTCTGTGGAGACAAAGAACCTTGTCCATGGAAGTAAAGAGGGAATGTATGAGAGTATAGTTATACCAACGCTCTTATATGGGTGTGAAGCATGGGTGATGAATGTTGCAACGAGGAGAAGGCTGAGGCAGTGGAGATGTCATGTCTGAGGTCAATGTGTGGTGTGAATATAATGCAGAGAATTCGGAGTTTGGAAATTAGGAGGAGGTGCGGGATTACCAAAACGATTGTCCAGAGAGCTGAGGAGGGGTTGTTGAGGTGGTTTGGACATGTAGAGAGAAGGAACGAGACAGAGTGACTTCGAGAGTGTATAAATCTGTAGTGGAGGGAAGGCGGGTAGGGGTCGGCCTAGGAAAGGTTGGAGGGAGGGGGTAAAGGAAGTTTTGTGTGCGAAGGGCTTGGATTTCCAGCAAGCATGTGTGAGCGTATTTGATAGGAGTGAATGGAGGCATATGGTTTTTAATACTTGACGTGCTGTTGGAGTGTGAGCAAAGTAACATTTATGAAGGGATTCAGGGAAACGGCAGGCCGGACTTGAGTTCTGGAGATGGGAAGTACAGTGCCGGCACTCTGAAGGAGGGGTGTAAATGTTGCAGTTTTATAACTGTAGTGTAAAGCACCCTTCTGGCAAGACAGTGATGGAGTGAATGATGATGAAAGTTTTTCTTTTCGGGCCACCCTGCCTTGGTGGAATCGGCCATGATGTGTTAATAAAAATAATAATATATATATATATATATATATATATATATATATATATATATATATATATATATATATATATATATATATATATATATATATATATATATATATATATATATATATATATATATATATATATATATATATATATATATATATATATATATATATATATATATATATATATATATATATATATATATATATATATATATATGTCGATCGATTAGGTAAAACTTGCGATTTTGGTTAATAGCAACGCTCACCTTGCCGTATAAGACAAGTGAAAATTTGTGTATGCAATAATTCGCCAAAATCATTCTGAACATAACGAAAAAATATATTTCATTGTGTTTGTTTATTATAAAATTAATGTTAACGTATCTAAAATATATTTAATTGGGTATCTTTAAAGCATAAGAAAATTATAGAAAAGACTTAATTTTAGATGAGTTCTTGCTAATTGACCAGTTTTACCTAATCGGACGACATATATATATATATATATATATATATATATATATATATATATATATATATAATATATATAGTACAAAAGATTTGAGAGATACATTGTTGATATAAAGATGGCATATACAGTACAGAGTGAGAGATACATGTCTAGTACATATTGTTCATCTTTGTCACTGATTATAATGCGAAAATCCATCCAGCTCTTCGAGCTGGTGCGCGTGCCCAGAATACAGCATGCATTACCCCTCTGAACAGCAGCGTTGAGTCGCTGGAACAGAAAACTAGCTGCCCTGGGATCCCTAGTTACCCTGTTGAGTCTTTTGCCCAGCTCCTTGAGGAACTTAGATGCACTCTTTCCCCATGAGCCAAGGGTCTCTGAGCCTATGGGAACAAACATATAATGATGGGCAAGTTCTCCATATTTTCTCGACTTCTGGGACTCCCTGAAGGTGGCAGCAGCCCCTCCTTCCTCCCTGGTGTACTGGAGATAGGTATTAGCCAAGGTAGATGCACATGTGTAGTCCCACACCACCTGCTTGCCGTCTGTCCAGGCTTGAAGGGTGATACCATCTGGACGCTTTTGGTTGCCATCAGATCTGCATAGTTGGGGTGGTTCCTTACTGCTGGGCATCCGGCTGTTGTGAGGCTCCTCTTGATAATGTTATTAACCTCTTCATGTCTTGCAATCTTTCCCTCGGATTTACGACACACAAGACCATGGTACCCGAATCGGTCTGCTGCTTCACTGCCACAAATACACCTGTGTTCGGCGAGAATAGGGGCGGCAAGTCGAAGGGCAACACTAATGCGGATGGTCTGTGGGTCGAGGCGTGTGCCAAGGCTGGAGTTGGGAACAGCCAAAAGAAAGTCCCCTGCATGAGGAGCTCTCACTGCAAGTAGGCGGGCTCTATCCTTCCCTGACACACTCTGAAGCATTGCTGAGGCTATATTATCTACTATTGGGCCATCCCAGTGCGACTGTTTGTAGTTGTTGGGGGGAGCAGGCCTGGTTTCAGAGCCTGTTAGGTTATCCCAGATCCTGGCTCCATCAACGAACTTTTGGTCATGGATTCCAATTTATATATATATATATATATATATATATATATATATATATATATATATATATATATATATATATATATATATATATATATATATATATATATATACATTCGATAAAATCACAGTAAACAAGTTATATCACAATATGCAGAACAACCACTTTGAAAATAATAGTGAAATTCCAATCGCTTTTGTGAGTTCTGACATTATAAGAGAACTATAAAAAACAAAACATCAAGAGGAAGGCATATAAGGTCAAGACTACACCTCGCAGTCACAACTGAAACGCTACCAAAGCATTAAGATTTTTTACTTTTCTAATGTATCATTAAATTCTTCCCAACACCTAGATCTGCTGGGTGTGTTATCTTTGTTGGATAGATAGCTGAGTGGATTAGGTGACATGTACATTGTGTTGTCTCTGACCTGCTGTAGTTTGGTAAATGATTCAAAATCACTTGTTTCGTGGATTCATTGCTATATAGACTTCTTGTGGAGGCGAGTATTCAAACAGGAGGAGGATGAAGTTAATCCTTAAGCATATCACTGCCATGAGTGTCCTCGGATCATGAACAACACCTAGCTCTGCTGGGTGCGCGATCTTTGTAGGATCGATGGCCAAGTGGATAAGGCGACATGTACATTGTGTTTTCTCTTGAGGTGGGACAATATGTCGTGGGGTCGAACCCTGTGTGTGTTGTGCCGAATAGGAAAAACTTGTCAATTAGCTAGAACTCATTTAAAATTAAGTCCTTTCTAAAATTTTCTCTTATACATTTAAAAATATATATTTTTAATTTATGTTAATGTAAAAATTAATAATTTTTTACCAAAAGAACCTTAGAAAACTTACCTAACCTTATTAAAACAAGCGAAATTTAATTTAGCCTAATCCAACTAAATATATTTTAGATAAGTTTACAATAATTCAATAATAAACAAATATAAAGAAATATATTTTTTTTCGTTAGGTTCAGAATTATTTTTCCGAAATTATTGCACACACAAATTTTGCTTGCCTTATTCGGCAAGAAGAGCGTTGCTATTTAAGCCAAAATAGCAAGTTTTACCTATTCGGCATGACAGATATATATATTACTGGGACAGAAGTAAATTTTGTGATTATCTCATATGTCTTAGACTCCGGCTTAATTAACGTAGTCTGAGTTCTTTTCTTTTGTTGTGTCCCGTGCATGAGACCCAGGGTGTACTTGTTATGATATGCATATATTTTTATATTGTCTATATCTTCATTAACAGCTAAAATGAAGATATTCTGATTTATAATATTATCTGACCATGTATTATTTAGCTATGTATAAAGGTAGAATAAGTTTTATTGAATTAAGGCTGGGACTACTATGCTAACTACTGTAGGATAGTTGAGTCAATCAGTCTCTAGGGTAGGTGTCTCATGAACCGAGCTGACGTCTGGTTTAGAGGCGTTGCCTGAGTTCCAGCCTTGGCGTTGCCTGAGTTCCAGCCTTGGCGTTGCCTGAGGTCCAGCCTTGGCGTTGCCTGAGTTCCAGCCTTGGCGTTGCCTGAGTTCCAGCCTTCCTCTAGCCGTGGAAACATCTCCTTCTTGAGCTTTGTCTAGACTCAAGTTTTGGATAACTAATGGTTCTGTTGGTGAGATGGAACATATTTCTCACTACACTAGGCATTAGGGAAGGACTTAGAGATTATGATAGCTACTAAGGTTGTGAGTTTCTTTGACATTATAGTCAATCAGATCTAACAGTGTTTTCTACATATTACCATAGTCTTGATTTAAATTGATCCGAACTTATATTCAGTAAGTAGAAAGCGTTCGTACTCCTATTGGGATTCTATTTGAAATCTCAGCTGTGTGTTTTGTCTCTGTTTCGTTCGTTTGTTATATTTCGATAAGCAGGTTAGTTTCTTACTTGATGAATTACCGTACTCGAAACCAGTGATTATTCGAGTACAGATGTGCAATTTATTCTTGTACTTATATAGGGTCGGCCTATAGTGAGCCATTTCCATTAACGATTGTATCTCTAAGATATATATGTAAATATGGTTAATTATGTCTCATGGCTATGGAAAAGTCACTTTAACTAAAAATTCCAAAAGTGTATTATAAATTTATGGCCATTGTTATTAATGTACTTCGAAGAACCTTTCTGCATTTTAAACAAGGAATGGTATTCATGTTATTTCTTTTAAGACAAATTAATATTAAAGATATTAAATTATTATTTTCTCGGATTAGTCTCCTGATTATGACTTATAAGAAGCCTATAAAGATGCTTTTATATACTAAAGATAGTCAGAGTTGTCGGTAATCCAATACATTGTTACAAGAATTCCACTTTCACAGGCTACATAGGTAAGGAGATTTATTCCAAACTCCATGGATTTCTCCTCTTGCTTCTATAGTATATTCAGTGAGACACATAACTTCTCTGTTATTGTGACATTTTTTCGGAAGAGTTTGTTACCGACTTCTGGCAACCATCCAGCTGTGGTGTTAAGCTGCAACTCTCGTCAGTGTTACAACAGCTGTTGTTCTGTAAGGCTATTCCTGCATGTGTGCTTCGTGAGTGAATGTGGTTTTCTAAATTCTCCTCTTCATTTCATGATTACAATGGATAAATAACTCTGTTTCAGCGCGTTTTTTGTGTATAAAAGACAATCCACATTAGCAGTATATTACAGAGAAGTGTGTTTAGCTTCTTGTAGTGACATTACTGTAAATAGACAAATATTGAAGAACACGCGAGTGTAACAAAGTTCCAGACTAGGACGTGTGACATTCCTCAGCGATACTTCTTCAATCAAGACATCAATACCTGTCAAATGGTGCAAACAACACCATAGCTCACGTTACAACGAGCTTACTCATAGGTATATTTTATCTAAAAAAAATAGTTTTTCAGAAAATCCTTGAAAATGCCTTGAAACGTCAAAAAATGCAATAAAATAACGTAGGTTTTGAACTTCTTTGACACAGGGGGACTGCGCAGTTCTTGTAGTCACAAGTTGTTTGAAACCGTCCTAATGACGGCAGTAAGGTGTGTGCTTTTTAGCCCAACCCAGTGAGTATAGTTCAGTATTCTTTTACTGAATGTAATACTATATGCTCCTCAGGGGCAATTATTCTTAAACGCACTTTATACATATTTGTCCCTAACAGCTCCATGGTGGTAGAACACTAGGTCACGTCGGGGGATCTTTCTGGCCGCAGCTGCAGAAAGATGACCCAGCAACAAAGATAGGTACAGTATTACTAGTTACTGTACCAGTTGATGTTCTACCAATGTAAAATTTAACACAGTGCTTGTCCAGTGCCTGCTTGAAGACAGCCAGGGGTCTATTGATAATTCCCCTCATATATGCTGGGAGGCAGTTGAACAGTCTTGGGCACCTGACACTTATTGTGTTGTCTCTTATCGTGCTAGTGGCACCCCTGCTTTTCATTGGGGTGGATGTTGCATCGTCTGCCGAGTCTTTTGCTTTCATAGGAAGTGATTTTTGTGTGCAAGTTTGGTACTAATCCCTCTAGGATTTTCCAAGTGTATATGATCATCTATCTCTCCTGCCTGTGTTCTAGGGAGTACAGCTTTAGGAACTTCAAGTGTTCCCAGTAATTTAGATGTTTTATAGCAGTTATATGTGCCGTGAAGGTTCTCTGTACATTTTCAAGGTCAGCAATTTCACCTGCCTTGAAAGTTGCCGTTAGTGTGCTGCAATATTCCAACCTAGATAGAACAAGCGACCTGAAGAGTGTCATCATGGGTATGGCATCCCTTCTTTTGAAGGTTCTCATTATCCATCCTGTCATTTTTCTAGCAGATGTGATTGATACAATGTTATGGTCTTTGAAGGTGAGATCTTCTGACATGATCACTTCCAGGTCTTTTACATTAGTTTTTCTCTCTGTTGTGTGGTTGGAATTTGTTTTATACTTCGATGTACATTTAATTTCCTCATGTTTTCCATATCGGAGTAATTGAAATTTCTCATCAATGAATTTCATATTGTTTTCTGCGGCACATTTAAAGATTTGGTTGATGTCTGCCTGGAGTCTTGCGGTGTCTTCAATGGAGGACACTGTCATGCAAATTCAGGTGTCATCTGCAAAAGAAGACATGGCACTGTGGCTAATATCCTTGTCTATGTCAGATATGAGGAACAAGATGGGAGAGAGTACTGTGCCGTGAGGAACAGAGCTTTTCACCGTAGCCGCCTCAGACTTTACTCTGTTGACTACTACTCTTTGTGTTCTATTTGTTACGAAATTAAAGACCCATCTACCAACTTTACCGGTTATTCCTTTATCATGTATTTTGTGTGCTGTTACACCGTGGTCACACTTGTCAAAGGCTTTTGCAAAGTCTGTGTATATTACATTTGCATTTTGTTTGTCTTCTAGAGCATCCAGGACCTTGTCATAGTGGTCCAGTAGCTGGGACAGACAGGAGCGACCTGCTCTAAACCCATGCTGCCCTGGGTTAAATGATGGGTATATAGATGGGTGGTGACCTTGCTTCTTAGAACACTTTCAAAGATTTTGATGATACGGGACGTTACCGCTATCGGTCTGTAGTTCTTTGATATTGCTTTACTGCCCCCTTTGTGGAGCGGGGCTATGTCTGTTGTTTTTAGCAGCTGTGGAACTACCCCTGATATACGTCTGCCATATGAGTTGTTATATTCCACTCCAAAACCAAATTGTAATGTAGATAATTTTGTAATGACTCATACTAGTTTAGCCCAAAGTGTCTTCCGAAGAATCCGAGAAACACTTCAAAAGTGAACAGCAGAATTTACAAAAGTCACTAACACTCGAGCAAAGCCAACCAAAATTAAAGTCTGCTCGAGAGTAATGTTAACCATTTTCATTGAGACATCAGCAAAGCCAAAGCTCGACCAAAAGTTTGATGATCCTTATTGAATTGAGCAATGAGCATATAAGTGGTAATAAGTACAAAGTTAGAGAAATCAGTAGTGGTCACTATGAAGAGTCACATTTAGATCATATGAAGTTACTGTGTCATGATGTTGAGATTCCTTGCACCCAGATAAGTGAGCCAGACTGACAGACCTGACCAAATACTTTCTAACAGCCTGATTGGCGTACATCCTGACTGTCATTATTCCCTATGCACACTACTAGTGATGAGATTAATGATTAAAATATATTTAATTACACATCATAAAAGTTGCCGTCTGAAGTTCATGTATGATATTGAGACAGATTTTTTTTAATCCAGAATGTTTTTTCAGATGTAGTGAAGGTATGGTAGACGGTGGCAGTCTGATCTTATGTAGATGGAGAAGCTCCCGTCATTTCTGGTTCCCAGACTCTCACTTCAGATTTCAAGAGAAAGTTGAGGAATTGATATGTCTCACTAAGTCCCGTCGCCGGGGATCTAGTTCCCAAAATATCGAGCGTCTGCTGTGAAGACCACGGCAGCAGCACAGCTGGCGATGACAAAACAAAAAATACTGTTTACAAGACGGTTATTAAGTATAACATTAAAGAAAAACAATGGGTGGTAATTGTATTTCATTGTCGTTACTGGTAACCAGGGTAATAAAAAATAAACAATATTCCTGGTAGATCACTTTACCTGATCAGGGGAAGAGCGGAGGTGAATGATTAACCAAACCAGGTAAGGATAATACTGCCAGGAGCAGAAATTAAAAAAAAAAAAACTCAGACAAGAAGAAATCTGGCGTTTTACATTATAATTTATAATTATAATCATGGGGAGCGCTAAACCCGTAGGGATTATACAGCGACTGTGGAGGGGGAAGGGAATGGAAGGTATTCAGGCTCAATTCAGAGAAGTGGAACACAGATTCAATTCACTAGATCAAGAGCCCCTCACCAGCGTCAAGGAACCTTCCTTGAGGGGCTGGCGTTTAACAGCGGCCCACTAGATGGCAGTGCGGGTGGCTACTCGCTGTGACAGTCTCTTGGAGTCTGAAATACCATTAGCTCAATTTACCGGCTTTTTCCTCACAACTACCAAATATACCAAATGAGAGTCGAAATAATTCTTCAATTTCTCGGTCATTGTTGAAACTTTAGGTTTCACCATATGAACAAATACTCCACAATCTTCTTAACCACTCATCATTATATACTCCAACTGTTAATTGCGATGTCCTGTCTTCTAATTGCATAGTCGAATCTCTTCATTAATACGGATGGTAGCTTCAGATTTTATTGAAGAATTATCTTGTGCAAACCAATGGCCATCTCAACAGTTCCTAGAGTGAGACGAAACAATTTCTCAAATATATGCAATAAAACATTATCTCATTTCCTCGCTTGCTCATAAAACTATAATTCACACACCTTTTGCACCTAAAATACATCTGATAAATTAAATTATTATAATAAAAAAGAAGTGCTAAACCTACAAGGGTTATATAGCGTTGATAAATTAAGCCTCTCTGTCAAGCACATTTTTTTTGTACCTCATTAGGTCACATGCATACACCTACTCTTCACTTCCTCGTAGAACACAATTTCTACACATCAGTAGGATTTACACAACATTTTCTGTACCTCACTCGCTCGTAAAGAACAAATTTCTGCTTCGCACTTAACCATTGCCGGCAGGATGGTGAGGGACGATGATTGATATAGAATCTCATTACAGAATTAAACTCCGTTACAGGATACGAGGGACTCAGGAGTAGTATGCCTGCAGATTATGCGTTCTTTAAACGCTTTCTAGGCAATCTTATCTGCTATTGGTACTAACTCGTATGAAATGATCTCCCGTCACACACAGAAGGCTGCTGCCCTGGAGGGAACATTGGAAATCTGTGAACAAATCTTGCACAACTCTTTCCCAAGGTTTGGTAATTGTATGATATACTTGAATTGTATTTGGCCCACTAACATTATCTTTGTACTGCATGTACACACTGTATTTCTATTCGTTAAATATACTTTCAGACCTTAGTCATCTAGACTGAGTAATATTCTCAGAAACAGCAGGATTAGAAGGGTTACTAAGATCTTGGTGCCTTTGTTGCACCGAAGATACTTGTGTGGGGGCGCCAGCCGCACGATCATTTCTCGTATCTCTTTCTAATTTATAATACTCCCTAGAATGTTCTTTTCTCTGACAATAGGTACATTTAACTTTCTTCTTCTCGGTATCTGAGTTCTGTCTTGCCAGAGAGACAGATTTAGGATTGTGAGTCTCCCTAGTATAGATACGATCATTCACTGCCCAGTCTTCGTGGAGTGCGGGTGAGCTGCTCAGGTCCCTGGTGGCAGTTCAGCGAAGCTTGGTTTTCCAACAACATGGCGGCTCAGTATAGACGCAGAGTCTATACTGAGATTCTACAGGGGGCCATTTACCCAAACAATGTGGATGTGCTACTGCCCTTGATTATCAGGGACACCTTCAAGATTTTGAATGAAGACATATATGGTGTTTCCCTGGATGGAGCAGGAAGGATCTTCATTAAACTAAACACCGGTGCAGCATATGATGCCATTGTGGATAAATATCAGGGGTAGAGGATCATCATTAATTTAAGTCTGCAGGTACGTCTGAAAGATGTATTGGCCCATTATACTTAGCTTAAGATTCAAAATATACCTTTTGAAGCCGGGGAAATGGATGTGAAGGAGGTGTTTCAGCAGTTTGGGGTAATCCATGCGATTACTGTGGGCCGCTGGGCCCAAGGCCTATATGCTGGATTGCCAGAGGGTATATTCTCTGTGAAGATGACGCTTAGGAAGCAGGTACCATCGTATGTGCAAATGGACGTCTTCAGAATGCAGGTGTATGTGACGTATCCATGGCAGGTGAGGACCTGTCATCTCTGTGGCGTGGCTGGCCATGTTGCGGCATCTTGTGAACGTCGTAGAGATCATCAGCAGCAGCGTCAGGGTATGGCACGTCAGCAGGAAGACGCAGATGCAAGGGGTGAAGTACAATCAGCCGTCGTTGTGGAGCATGACAGGAAGTGGAGTGAGGTGGTTGAGACATCAGAGGTGGTGGTTACAACACTGCCGTCGGCTACATTGGAAGCGGAGCCTGATCCTCGTTGGGTTGAGGTGTCACAGGGAAACACGGGCATGGATGTTGAGTTGGCCAGACCTATGTTGGAGGATTTGTGTAGGATGTTGGACAGCCCGACATCAGCAGGGCATGAGTGTGGAGAGATGGATGAGTGTGAGCCAGTGAGCACAGAATCTGAGTATGAGGTGGAAGGGGAAAGGGTAGTTGGTAGACAGGTGGAGGAAGTGAATGTGGAGGTGCACAGGGAGGGGGAGAAAGAGGTGATGGAAGTGGTGGGGGAATCGAGGAAACGATCCAGTGGCATGGTGCTTACCCCAGGCCAGAGGTCGGGTAAAAAGGCCTCAGTAGAGATGGCCGGGGCTATCAAGGGAGGGGCAGTGGGGAAGTTGGCAAAGCGGGATATGAAAGGGGGCAATGGCAAGGAAAGTATGGTGTCGGTGGGAGCCACCAGGGTCGTAAAGTCTAAAGGTAAACCCCCGTTGTTGTATTCAGGTGTCTGAACGTTAATGTTAATGGCCTTCGAAAGGAGGTAAAGAGAAGGTGGTTAGAGATGACATTGAGACGTATGAGAGTTGATGTGTGTATCATTCAAGAACACAATTTTAGGTGTGGACGTGACTTACAGTTGAATGGGTATGCAATGTATACAGGAAGTTCAGGAAGCTTAAAGGGTGGGGTTGCAATAGGGATAAGTCTGACCAGTCCTTTTCATTTACGGGCCTGGGAAGAGGGAGGGGGTGGGATGATTGTGAGAGTGGAGGGGTGTGGGGGGAGGTCCAGCTGGTGTTGGTTGGCGTGTATATGCCGGCGGTGCATACATGTCGATGTAAGGAGGATTTTGTAAGGGATGAGCTGATTCATGCCCTGCGAGGGTTGCCTATGGTAACAGTGATAGCCGGGGACTGGAACTGTGTGATAAGGGAGAAGGATGTAGAGCTGCGGGGATCAGGGTGTGTGTTAGGTGTGTTACGGGAGGTCCTTGTGGCAGTTGGGGTGGTGGATGTCATAAGAGGTGGGGTTGGGACATGGATTATACGTTTTTTCAAAGAGGATATGCAGCTAGGTTAGATAGGATATATGTCTCAAGGGTTGTGCAGGTGGAACGGGTTAGTTGCATCGACGTAGGATTCTCCGACCACAGGGGTGTTTTGGCGGATTTAGGGTGGGAGGGGGCGGTGGCTACTTATTCAGGTTATTGGAAGCTGAATGTTAGTTTAATGGATGGGGTGGGGCACAGGGAGGTTTTCGCGGATTGGTGGGGCGACTGTGGGGGGAGGGTACGGGTATTGTATATGTGGTCGGTTGGTGTAGTGGGAGAGTAAAGGTGGCCATTCGCGAGTTTTATCAGAGGGTGGGAAGGGTGGAAGCGAGGTACTGTTTTCGAAAACAGAAATACTTGGAGGCGCAGTTGCGAGATTGTTATGACACGTGGGGTTGGCAGAGGCAGGGGGAAATAGATAATTTGCGTGGACAGCTTCGGGACATACAGAATGAGAGGTTTCAAGCTCTTAGGGTCAGGGGTGGTGTGGAAGACGTTCTCTGGGGGAATAAGCCTTCAGCTTTGGTGTTGAGTAGATTTCAGGGGAGGCGTAGGGGAATGACGATCATGTCTTTGAAGGTGGATGGGAATTTGGGTGGGTATAGGGCAGGGCAGGTGGTGAATACGATGGAGGGGATGTGTGGGTATGCGGGGCACTGGTTTAGACAGAAGGTGGGAGGGATGGGATATGCTGTGGCGGCGGGTAATGAGGTTTTGGATGGAGTCTTGGAGGGTGTCGATGGAGACGAGAGGAGAGGTTTGGAGGGGAACATTATGGAAGAGGAGGTGGGACAGGCAGTGCAGGAGTTACATTTAGGGAAGGCGCCGGGAATCGATGGGATTCCTGGGGATTTTTACTTTAGACATTGGGAGGTGTTAATGGAAGTGTTGTTGAAGGTATTTAATGGGATGAAGGTAGAGGGTAAAATGGGTCTAGAGAATAGGACGGGGATCGTGGTGTTGGTGCCCAAGGGGCATGATAGAAATACCCTGGCAGGTTATAGGGCTATAACTCTTCTTTGTGGCGATTACAAGATCTTTGCGAAGATCTAGGGGAATCGCATGAAGAGAGTTTTGGGTAGTCTTTTGGATGAGGGGCAGTTCGGTGTGCCGGGGAGGAGTATGCGTACGGGGCATTATAAAATCAGGGATTTTCTCAGCTTTGTTCAGCCATTAATAGAGATTCTAGATCTGGTCTAGGATAACTATATACAGGTGTAGTATACGTGGTACTAATAGGAAGCTGAGTCCTACTGCCAGGTACACTGCGATATTGTCTCAGTCAGGCGGGAAGAGGTGAGGTGAAACTGAGCTACACTAGGCTCAGTTACTCTCTCTATTAAGGCATCAGTTAGCGACATACTTCCTAATTGTGACACTAGGCTCATGTTTTTCAACATGGTACCACCTGAGTGGTAAGATCATTTACAAGATTACATATATAGGGGATTGAGAATAGTGAAACGGAAAACGGAATGTTTACATGCTAAGAAACTAAACAATCTCATAGCACAGAATGGCTGGTCTCAACATGCTAACCCGGAGTTCGCTGTCAACCTGCTGAGTGTTGAACTTACTCTTCACCAGCAGACAGCATTGGGATATGGGTTAAGTTTCGCGCCTACTAGTGGGGACACTAATTATGTTGACCTTGCCAAATATTTTTGCAATTTGGAAAAACAAGGGGACTTATCCCCTGAAACGTTCAACATCTGCAAAGTCATGGTATATGGAGGTTTGCTCAGACCTGTGGAACCGAATTGTCCTCAAAGAAAGATCCTAGACTTCATGTTACGAAAGCTGACAAAGCAAATGTGATGGTTATTATGGACAAGGTAGATTATAGCGGAAAAATGAAACACATTATTAGAAGACAGGGATACTTATGTACCCCTTAATAGGAACCCATTGGACCTGGTTAATAGTAAGTTTAATAAACAACTTAGAACCTTACTGAGAGGTAATGAGGAATTAATTAAACAGTTATCGGCGAGATCTGTGACACTCCCTTACATGTACGGTTTGATTAAAACCCACAAGCCCGGTTTTCCAGCCAGACCTATTATTAGTTCTGTAGGATCGGCATCATATGCCTTGTCAAAATGGTTGGTAAAAATATTAACTCCTTTGCTTGGTAGCATTTCTGAAGCCCACTTAAAAAAACAATGTTGATCTCATCGACAAATTGCAAAAAATCAACATGTCTAATGATTTTACACTTGTTAGTTTTGATGTCAGTGCGTTGTTGACGAGAGTCACTGTTCCCGACTTGCTATCTTATTTGGAAGAAGAATTAGATGATTTCTCTTTGCCTTTTGATAAAAATATCATTATTGAATTGATTAAGCTGTGTGTAGTTGATTGCAAGTTTGAGTTTGAGGGAAAATACTATGCTGAAAAACTTGGAATGGCGATGGGTAATCCGTTGTCCCCCTTATTGAGCAATTTGTATATGGATTTTTTTTGAGGCTAGACTGTTGAAAGATATCCTGCCATGTAGAGCTAAATGGTTCAGATATGTGGATGACATCTTGTGTCTTTGGTCAAATGATATGACCCTGGATTCATTTCTACTAAGACTTAACGCTTTAGTCCCGTCTATTAAATTCACCGTGGAGAAAGAGGTGGACCGTAAACTTCCATTCATAGATGTGTTGATACACTGGGTGTTGATACACTGGGTTGAGGAAAGTTTAAGTTTACAGTATATAGGAAGGCCACAAATGTGTGCTCATACATTCACTACTATTCCAACCATGAGACTGTAAAGGAAAACAACCTTTACTGATTATATTTTTCATTGTGAAGGAGATAAATATTTTCTATAGTTCTTTCTTGTTTTACCCCAAGTGTTGGGCATCTTTCAGAGCCATCTGTTGACAACATTGGTATCTTCAGTGTCCGCCTATAGAGTGTGCAGTCCGGAGTTCCTAGATGAAGAAATTAGGAAAATATTTGACATTGGCATGAAACTGCTGTATCCTAAGCTGTTTGTGGAATCTGCCTTGCTGGCAGTTAAGAAAACTTAATATAGAACAGAACCTAGGACAACACCTTAGACCAAGAATGTGTGGTCCTCCCATATAACGAGAATTTATCTATCCTGCCGAATGCTCTTAGAAGATTTAATATATAAGTAGTATTTAAAAATTCACGGACTGTTAGAAGCATCCTGATAAAGAATGCACCCAACAACGTGTTGGTGGTGTCTACAGAGTTGGTTGCAACGGTTGCAGTCTCTCCTATTTGGGACAAACGGGAAAACCATTGGAGGTGAGAATCTCCCAGCACAGTTATTCAATACATACAGCACAGGAGTCGAACACGGTTTTCAACCATATTAGAGCTTGTAATAACCCTAACCAGGCAAATTGGCGGGAAGCAAGAGTCATCTTCCCTTGTTCCTCTTGGCTTCAAAGGAATATTGTAGAATCGGCAATAATTAAGCATGATAGGCAGTCAATATACAATAATAGTGACGGGTTGTTCAAATTAGATGCGTTTTTAGTTGAGACAATAGTACACAGTCTAAAATTGGTCTCTTATATGAATTAGGGCCTAATTTTTTTGCAGTTTCTGAAGGTTGAACCAGGGTTTGCCTCAGAATTATGTGGGTTGAATACCTGTGGCCGTCTTTATTGTTGTTGCAAATGCCTCCCTCTTTAAATGAGTTTATTTTAATGAGCTCGTTTCATTTAGAAGTCTTTCCTCTAAATGTTACCGTTTTCTCGACATTTTAAATGGACACGTTGTCCCGTGGAAGGCTACCTTATAATTGTCTGTGGCTTCTATGTCACTGACAATTTATTTATATATGTAAAGTTATTGATGTCTATTCGGAATATGACCGAATTTTTTATTATTGCCACGTTAATTTCGTTTAGGCTATTACAATATCAATGCTTGTGGGATTTTTTAATGCTATAATATTCATCCTTCTGTCTGTGGGCACTGTTGTGCCACGGAGCACTTCCTCTACCTCCTCTCTCCCTCCCTCACTCACTCACTCCAGTGAAGACGGTCTTCTGGGAACGTACTTGCTTAGACATCCTCCTGCAATTTAGCAAGCTTCTGATGATGTGTAGATTGCAACACGAAAGGCCTAGAGCTGTCATTCCACTCCCCCTGTGGTTGTTTACATCCTGTATCGCTTGATATATATATATATATATATATATATATATATATATATATATATATATATATATATATATATATATATATATATATATATATATATATATATATAAAAAGATCACAGTAAACAAGTGATATCAAAATATGCAAGACAACCACTATGAAAAAATATAAAAATTCCAAGCGCTTTCGTGACTACTCACATTATCAAGGAACTATAAAACAAAACATAGCAAGAAGGCTTATAAAGAGGCAAGACTACACCTCACAGTCACATCATACTAACAAAGACAACACCTCACAGTAGCGTGACATCGCCCGACTCTGTGAAGAGGACCTGAAACTCTACCCAAGCATTAAGATTTGTCCAGTTTATCATTAAATTCTTCCCAAATTTTATTGATTATAAATAAATCCAATTTATATAAACCAAAAGAAATATTCATATTATTTTCAAAACTGCTTTTAATGAAACATGATTCTATTATATTCCTCTCAACCATGGACTTGCTTGATACAACTTTCTCAGCATTTTGAAAATCGATTGGATGGTTAAAATCTCTCTCATGAATAAATAGAGCATTATAATCTTGGCCAGTTCTAATGTTATATTTATGTTGTTTTAATCTTAGTTCAAGACTTTTACCAGTTTGACCGTAATAAACTTTATCGCATATTTTACAAGGAATCTTATAGACACATTCGTCAGTATTCTGGGTGTGTAGACCAAGTGTTTACAGTGAAACATATAGGTGAACAGTATTTAGATAAGGGTAAAGAGATTTTTGTAGCATTTATGGATTTGGAAAAGGCGTATGACAGGGTGGATAGGGGGCAATGTGGCAGATGTTGCAGGTTTATGGAATAGGAGGTAGGTTACTGAAAGCAGTGAAGAGTTTTTATGAGGATAGTGAGGCTCAGCTTAGAGTGTGTAGGAGAGAGGGAGATTATTTCCCAGTAAAAGTAGGCCTTAGACAGGGATGTGTGATGTCACCGTGGTTGTTCAATATATTTATGGATGGGGTTGTAAGAGAAGTGAATGCGAGGGTCTTAGCGAGAGGTGTGGGGTTAAAAGATAAAATATCAAATACAAAGTGGGAGTTGTCACAGTTACTTTTTGCTGATGACACTGTGCTTTTGGGAGATTCTGAAGAGAAGTTGCAGAGGTTGATGGATGAATTTGGTAGGGTATGTAAAAGAAGAAAATTGAAAGTGAATATAGGAAAGAGTAAGGTGATGAGGATAACAAAAAGATTAGGTGACGAAAGATTGGATATCAGATTGGAAGGAGAGAGTATGGAGGAGGTGAATGTATTCAGATATTTGGGAGTGGACGTGTCAGCAGATGGGTCTATGAAGGATGAGGTGAATCATAGAATTGATGAGGGAAAAAGGGTGAGTGGTGCATTTCGGAGTCTGTGGAGACATAGAACTTTGTCCGTGGAAGTAAAGAGGGGAATGTATGAGAGTATAGTTATATACCAACACTCTTATATGGGTGTGAAGCATGGGTGATGAATGTTGCAACGAGGAGAAGGCTGGAGGCAGTGGAGATGTCATGTCTGAGTGCAGTGTGTGGTGTGAATATAATGCAGAAAATTCGTAGTTTGGAAATTAGGAGGAGGTGCAGGATTACCAAAACTATTATCCAGAGGGCTGAGGAGGGATTGTTGAGGTGGTTTAGACATGTAGAGAGAATGCAACGAAACAGAATGACTTAGAGTGGAGGGAACTCGGGGTAGTGGTCGGCCTATTAAAGGATGGAGGGAGGGGGTAAAAGAGGTTTTGTGTGCGAGGGGCTTCGACTTCTAGCAAGCATTCGTGAGCGTATTTGATAGGAGTGAATGGAGACAAATGGTTTTTAATACTGATGTGCTGTTGGAGTGTGATCAAAGTAACATTTATGAAGGGATTCAGGGAAACCGGCAGGCCGGACTTGAGTCCTGGAGATGGGAAGTACAGTGTCTGCACTCTGAAGGAGGGGTTTTAATGTTGCAGTTTTATAACTGTAGTGTAAAGAACCCCTCTGGCAAGACAGTGATGGAGTGAATGATGATGAAAGTTTTTTCTTTTTCGGGCCACCCTGCCTTGGTGGGAATCGGCCCATGTGTTAATAAAAAAAAATTGCTACATGTTTTTCGCAGATTACAATGTGAGAATCTCAGCCAGGTGCTGAGAGCTGGGGCGCGTACCCCGACTACTGCAGTGCTGAGTCACTGAAACAGAAAACTAGCCACCCTGGGATCCCTAGTTACCCTGATGAGTTTTTCGTCTAGCTCCTTAAGGATCTTAGATGCAATCTTTCCCCATAGACCAAAGTTCTCTGACCCTATGGGAACAAACATATAATGATGGGCAAGTCCACCATGTTTTCTAGGCTTTTGTTCTCCATGAAGCTGTCAGTTCCCCCTCCTTCCTCCCTCGTGTTGGAGGTAGGTATCAGCCAGTGTAGGTGCACATGTGTAGTCCCACACCACCTGCTTGCCATCTGTCCATGCTTGAAGGGGGTGATACCATCTGGACACTTTTGGTTACCAGATGGTAACCAAAAGTATCCAGATGGTATCACCTGGACACTTTTGGTTACCATCAGATCTTCATGGTTAGGGTGGCTTCCTTATTGCTGGGCATCCGGATGCTGTGAGGCTTCTCGTGATGATGTTATTAACCTCTTCAATCCATGCAGTCTTTCCCTTAGACATATAGCAAACAAAACCATGGTACCCAAACCGGTCTGCCAATTCACTGTAGCAAATACACCTGTGTTCGGCGTGAATAGTGGCGGCAAGGCGAAGGGCAACACCAGTGCGGATGGTCAATGGGTCGAGATGTGTGTGCAAAGAGGAGTTGGGAGCAACTAACAAGAAGTCCCGTGCATGAGGAGCTCCCTGCCAGGAAACTGGCTCTGTCCTTCCACGACACACTTTGAAACATTGTTGAAGCTATATTTTCCACAATTGGGCCATCCCAGTATGATTGCTTGTAGTTTTTTTTTGGGGGGGAGCAAGTTTTGCTTCAGCGCTCATTAGATTATCCCAGAACATGGCTCCGTCAACAAACTTTTGGTCATGAACCCCAACATTGTCCTTAAAGTGTTCAGGAAAATCACTGCTACAAGTTCACTGGATGCAACACATGAGGACAGGAAAGCAGATAGTGCAATCTGTTATGCTTTGCTGACACTAATACTTCATAGACTGACTGGAAGTGTAGCTTGGTCCCACTGCCCTTCTTCTAGAATAAGATTAAGTACTTTCGTAAAAATAATTAACAGGATACTGTTGTATTCATGCAGTATAGGGTTATCATGTGAGTGGTGCACATCTTAAAAAATATGTTAACCTGGGCAGACTCAAGCACTTTGTGAGAAGGTGCAAGGCATAGTGGGGTCAAGATTGCTTATTTGTTGTTCCATCCTCCTCAACTCATTCAGTTTCTTCCTTTGAATTGAGTCAATTGCATCAGTACCCAGACTTGTTACAAACAAGATGCTATTTGTGGGAGCAGTGACTGATGCACCTGGTAGTCTTCATCTCAGTGTGTCAATCACTTGTTGATTTTGCTGAGATGATTTCACATTTGGATGGATTCAGGATGAGTTCCATTTCCTGTCCCCGTGTTATCACCTGGTCAAGATCATCTACGAGGGACTCCTTTGTACCTGCCAGTGTGCCATCATCCAGGAACCATATGTTTAGCTCACTGATCAGCCACTGTGGAACCACAAACAGTGGTTCCACAGTAGAGATGTGGGTGTTAGAACTGATGGTGCCCCTGGTATCCCTAGCTGGGATACCAGGGGCACCAGCAATTGCCCCAGGGATACTGACATTGCTTGAGCAGTGTCAGCAGCCATGGGGCAACTGTATCTTCGTTAGTGATTAGCCTGATTGCCCCCTGATTTTTCACTGTTAATGGAACGATTAGGTGGTCTGCCTCTCCCATTTTTGTATTGGTGGGGAAGGCGAATGAGGTTATCATATCTAGGAAAGTATATTAATGATCGCTGAGGTTAGCCTCTTGCTCCTTCTTTCTGGCACAGCTAAGCAGACATTGCCAAAAAGTAGAAAGTAGTGCTATGCCTTGATAATTGATGGAGCATGTAGAATAGTGGAAATATTGTTTACTTTTTTCAGGAGGTCTTTCAGTTTCCCAGCTGCGTGTGGACGGGCTGCTTAGGAAATATGTGCGAGGGTCCTTGTAGCTGTTGCTTTAATTGCTTCTGAGAAGTTACCTGAGGAGATAAAATCTGGTGGAGTGCGTTCAAGTGCTTGAAGTGACTGTGGGTCATCACTTTCCATGGGAGGACATCGTGAACGTGGGAGCTACCATGTTTGCGGAGGAAATTATTAGTGTTGTGGCAATGAACCTGTAAATACGATCGACACTTGCCTCTCCTAGCACTGCCAGCCGTACCATTTTCTTGGCTGCTAGCTTCCTCCTGATTAGCATCCATCTAGCTGGCTAGACTGTAGGAGTAGAGTACGAAATGCTGAGTGAAGCAAGGTTGTAGAGTGGGGTCACCATGGTGGATGCTGGGAGGGTATATGGTGCATTTAGTGCTGAAGTGGCCCACGGTGCGGATGAACTTGGACTACCTTAAATAATTACAAGGATCTTTTTTCCTACATGATTCCTAGCAAGATTAATAATTACTTAAATCCCAGGACTGTTTCATATTCACTAATTCATAAAAGGACAGCTCACTTGCTACGTACTGACAACACTGTTACCATCTGCAAGCAAGTTTACCACTTTACGTCTCCTAGCAAATATGAAGGATATCCAAGTTTCCTTTCTTGAGTCATTACTTATTGTATTTTTTAAAGCTTATCTTAAAACAAAATAATCCATTTTCTTGCTAAAGTAAAAAAAAATATTTCATAGTTAATAGCAAATTCCCTCATTTCCTTCCACCTAGCAAAGTTAACTCACATTTTTACTCCCCAGAAACATAATTAACTTCTTATTTTTTGTGACAGTGTTTCAATCCTTATTTTCTAACAAGATAATGCTCTTCTTACATACTAAAAGTTAACTGATTTGCTTACTCCTAGCAAGGAATAAAGTAATTCTTTGTGAATTACAAGAAAGTTCATTTCTAATAATGTTAGACAGCCTATTTCCCAAACATTTATAAAGGCGGCTCATTTTATCACTCTAAGTAA
The DNA here is from genome assembly GCA_009830355.1 of Cherax destructor. NCBI lineage: Eukaryota > Metazoa > Arthropoda > Malacostraca > Decapoda > Parastacidae > Cherax > Cherax destructor. Next base: position 33,878 of record WNWK01012384.1, on the reverse strand, counting down.
AGCAATTCATTGTCATTTCTTAAGCAGATTCTTATCTACTCTTCAAGGAAAATAACTTGCTTCCTTGCTCATGACTCTTATAAAGATAATTCACTTCCTAGTTTCAAAAAATGATATCTAATTTCCTAGCTTCTAAACAGATTCCTCATTTCCTTTCTCTTTAAAAGATCCTTACTTTCCAGCTCCTAAATTTCTTATACACACCGGGGATATGTTATACAACTCATCGCTGCAGCTCAACAACTTTTGATATTTTGAACTATAATTTGCCACAGGGTAGAACGAAAAAGCAAAACAAGATGTTGGTGTAAGGTCCGAGAGCCTAACTGAGCTATACTTCCCAAACCATCATGCACAAGTTAGTGATTACAATAGTGAACTACCACACACCTTTATACCTACCCCCAGCTACTGTAATACTACCGTGTTTACCTCAAAAACATATTCGCGAAATTGATTTTAATAGCTACGTAGTGTATGGAATGCTTCTTTTCTCTTCAAAACTCACCTCCTATGACCTGGCACGAGAGGGTGACCTGGGATCCCTCTGGAAAGGGGCCAGCGTGCCCCTCGACCTTCGTTTCCGGTGCATAGCTGCTAGTGATGGTAATGCTGTTTGGAGTCACTGTGGGAAGAGAAGAGGGGCAAGTTAGGAATCACTTGATCTCAATATCAAGGTTCACATAGGTGGGAGAACTAAGTGTTTGGACAAGTGTAACTTTTGTTTAAGCAGTAAGATAGTGTCAATAAACCAGAACACTGCAATAAAGCCTTATCTCTTTCCTGAGCAACTTGACAGTGTTTTCCCACCAGAGCCCCGTAATAAAGCCATTTTCTTGAGTTCAAATAATAGTTTAAATGTATTTATACTAGCTCAATATAGCACAGTATAGTACACCTTATTCCCAACATTACGCAAGATTCCACCCACATCAATCTAGTAAACACTCATGGTTATATTTAACTACAAAGTGAGCAGAAGGTAACAGGTATACATATGTGTCCACCTGACTGGGAATTGAATTCGAGTCCCTTTGTGTCTAAGTCAAATACATATCATTAAATTAAATATTTCTAATCAGAATCCAATGTCTAGTCTCACAGGTATCTGCATATATGAAATGTTTTTAATATATGCTGTTACAGCTTCCCATACTTCCTCCCGTACTTCTTGGACGAAGTAGTGGGAATAATATTTTCATTAATAATACCAAAGAGTAGCAGGGAATTCAGGCACCTGAACCCACTCCAACAGATCTCAGCTCATCAGATAATATCTTGGAAGCAATTAAAGAACAGGTATCAGGACACTCACACATATTCCCAAAGCAGCCCGTCCACACGCAGCTGGGAAACTTACGGACCTCTTAATAAAAGTAAACGATGGTTCTGCTATCCTAAATGCTCCACCAACCATCAAGGCATGGCACAACTTACTACTTTTTGGCAATGTCTGCTTAGCTGTGCCGGAAAGAAGGGGAAAGAGGCTAGCCTCAATGATCATTAAATCCTTAAGAGACTTTCCTAGAGCTGATAACCTCATTCCCCTTCCCCATCAATACAAAAATGGGAGAGGAAAACCCCCACTCACTCCACTGACAGCGAAAAAATCAGAGTCCAAGTGAGCAAGAAAATTGAAGAGGGCAACACAGTGGGAGCAATCAGAATTATCACCAGTGAAGATACAGTTGCCCCCAGGGATGCTGACACTGCTGAAGCACTTAGAGGAAAGCACCCTGCCAGGGAAACCAGGGACACCAACAGTTCCAACACCTTTGTCCCCACTGTGGAACCATTGATTGTGCAAGACTCCGACATTTACAAAGCAATAATGTCATTCCCGTCCGGCTCTGCTGGGGGTTACACTGGAATAAGGCCATAATATTTAAAGGAAATGGTTAATTCAGTTATCTGGGAGATTGCAGAGACACTGCTGTCAGAGATCACAAGGTTCATCAACAATTCCTTGGCTGGTCTGATTCCTGACGAAATTAAACCTTTCTTTTCTGGTGCATCACTTTGTGCCCTTAAAAAGAAGGATGGAGGAATTAGGCCAATCGCAGTGGGCAACACGTTTCGCTGCCTCGTTTCTAAAGCTGCTGTCCGAAGTATTCGCGCAGAGGCGGCCATCATGCTTCAACCAAACCAGCTTGACTTTCGGGTCTCTCAAGGAAGTGAAGCAGCAGTCCATGCAACAAGGGCGTATATCAACAACCTGCCTGAGGACAATTCAGTAGTTAAATTAGATTTCAGGAATGCATTTAATCTCCTGACATGAGACGTGGTATTAGCAGCTGTACAATAACATTTCCCAGGTCTCTTCCCTTTTGTTTCAGCTGGATATAGCAAGGAATCAATGCTCCTGTTTGGAGAGCATGAAATCACATCATCAGAGGGTGTAATGCATGCTGTATTTTGGGCGCGCGCCCCAGCTCGGAGGAGCTGGATGAGATTTTCGCATTATAATCAGTGACAAACATGTAACAATATGTACTAGAGATGTATCTCTCACACCTCATGTACTGTATATGCCATCTTTATATCAACAATGTATCTCTTAAATCTTTTGTACCATATTATGCAATAAAATATTCCCATTGGTAAAAAAAAAGAATGAAAAGAGGGGGTGGTAGGAGAAGTAGAATATTCAAATGGCTTCAGGAAGAAATCCAAATAGCTGCCCTGGGATCCATAGTTACCCTGTTGAGTCTTTTGCCCAGCTCCTTGAAGAGCTTAGATGCACTCTTTCCCCATGAGCCAAGGGTCTCCGAGCCTATGGGAACAAACATATAATGATGGGCAAGTTCTCCATATTTTCTCTACTTTTGGGACTCCCTGAAGGTGGCAGTTGCCCCTCCTTCCCCACTGGTGTATTGGAGATAGGTATCATCCAAGGTAGATGCACATGTGTAGTCCCTCACCACCTGCTTGCATAGTTGGGTGGCTCCCTTACTGCTGGGCATCCGGGTGTTGTGAGGCTCCTCTTGATAATGTTATTAACCTCTTCGTGTCTTGCAATCTTTCCCTCGGATTTACGACACAAGAACAAGGTACCCGAATCGGTCTGCTGCTTCACTTCCACAAATACACCTGTGTTCGGCGAGAATAGGAGCGGCAAGTCGACTGTTTGTAGTTGTTGTGGAGGAACAGGCCTAGTTTCAGAGCCCGTTGGATTATTCCCGATCCTGGCTCCATCAACAAACTTTTGGTCATGGATTCCAATCGTGTCCCTAAGATGTTCAGGGAGAATCACTGCTACAAGGCCTCTGGATGCAATGCATGAAGACAGAAAAGTAGGTAGCGAAATCTGAGATGACTTGCGGACACCAATGCCTCCTAGTCTGACTGGGAGTGTAGCTTGGTCCCACTGCCCATCTTCTAGAGTAAGGTTAAGTACTTTAGTAAAGGTCTGCCTCAGGATACTGTCATATTCGTGCAGTATAGGGTTATCATATGAAGGAGCACATCTTAGGAAATATGTCAACCTGGGCAGACTCAAGCATTTTGTGAGAAGGTACAAGGCATCATGGGTGTCAAGATTGCCTATTCGTTGTTCCATTCTCCTCAATTCTTCCAGTTTCTTCCTGAGAATTGTGTCAATGACATCGCTTCCCAGAGGTGCTCCAAGCAAGACACTATTTGAAGGGGCAATGACTGTTGCTCCTGGTAGTTTTGATATCACTGCATATATCACTTGTTGATTGACTGAGATGATTTCACATTTGGATGGATTCAAGATGAGACCCATTTCCTGTCCCCGTGTCATTACTTGTGTAAGATCATCTAGACGGGACTCCTTTGTACCTGCTAGTGTGCCATCATCCAGGAACCAGATGTTTAGCTCACTGGTCAGTCTTATGTGATTTCCCTAACCGCTATACAGAAGAGAAATGGTGCGAGAGGGTCCCCTTGTTGGACCCCTCTGGTGATGTGATTTCATGCTCTCCAAACAGGAGCATTGATTCCTTGCTATATCCAGCTGAAACAAAAGCGAAGAGACCTGGGAAATGTTCTTGTACAGCTGCTAATACTACGTCTCTTTTCAGGAAATTAAATGCATTCCTGAAATCTAATTTAACCACTGCATTGTCCTCAGGCAGGTTGTCGATATACGCCCTTGTTTGTATATATATATATATATATATATATATATATATATATATATATATATATATATATATATATATATATTTGAAAGCAGTGAAGAGCTTTTATGAGGATAGTGAGGCTCAGGTTAGAGTGTGTAGGAGAGAGGGAGATTATTTCTCGGTAAAAGTAGGCCTTAGACAGGGATGTGTGATGTCACCGTGGTTGTTCAATATATTTATAGATGGGGTTGTAAGAGAAGTGAATGCGAGGGTCTTGGCAAGAGGTGTGGAGTTAAAAGACAAAGAATCAAATACAAAGTGGGAGTTGCCACAGTTGCTTTTTGCTGATGACACTGTGCTTTTGGGAGATTCTGAAGAGAAGTTGCAGAGGTTGGTGGATGAATTTGGTAAGGTATGTAAAAGTAGAAAATTGAAAGTGAATCTAGAAAAGAGTAAGGTGATGAGGATAACAAAAAGATTAGGTGACAAAAGATTGAATATCAGATTGGAGGGAGAGAGTATGGAGGAGGTGAATGTATTCAGATATTTGGGAGTGGACATGTCAGCAGATGGGGCTATGAAGGATGAGGTGAATCATAGAATTGATGAGGGGAAAAGGGTGAGTGGTGCACTTCGGAGTCTGTGGAGACAAAGAACTTTGTCCAAGGAAGTTAAGAGGGGAATGTATGAGAGTATAGTTATACCAACACTCTTATATGGGTGTGAAGCATGAGTGATTAATGTCGCAACGAGGAGAAGGCTGGAGGCAGTGGAGATGTCATGTCTGAGGTCAATGTGTGGTGTGAATATAATGCAGAGAATTCGGAGTTTGGAAATTAGGAGGAGGTGCGGGATTACCAAAACTATTATCCAGAGGGCTGAGGAGGGGTTGTTGAGGTGGTTCGGACATGTAGAGAGAATGGAACGAAACAGAATGACCTCGAGTGTATAAATCTGTAGTGGAGGAAGGCGGGGTAGGGTCGGCCTAGGAAAGGTTGGAGGGAAGGGGTAAAGAGGTTTTGTGTGCGAGGGCTTGGACTTCCAGCAAGCATGTGTGAGCGTATTTGATAGGAGTGAATGGAGACAAATGGTTTTTAATACTTGACGTGCTGTTGGAGTGTGAGCAAAGTAACATTTATGAAGGGATTCAGGGAAACGGGCAGGCCGGACTTGAGTCCTGGAGATGGGTAATACAGTGTCTGCACTCTGAAGGAGGGGTGTTAATGTTGCAGTTTTATAACTGTAGTGTAAAGCACCCCTCTGGCAAGACAGTGATGGAGTGAATGATGACGAAAGTTTTCTTTTTCGGGCCACCCTGCCTTGGTGGGAATTGGCCGATGTGTTAATATATATAATATATATATATATATATATATATATATATATATATATATATATATATATATATACATATACATATCAGTTGTTCCTAGAATCTGGTTCTTGTTACTGTACACAAGCGTTCAAAATTTGAATCTGATTGAATGATGGTTTCTCTAGTTATAAGTGAAAGAAAATCGGAAAGTTGGAGAAGGAAAAAATTATGGGACATTTAATAACCTACCACAACTCCGGGAGCCGTTGACTAAGACCAGTGTATTCTTGAATAACAATAAAAATAGTAAATTTTATCCTCAGGGAAATAGGAGAACTCGAACCAATGGCAAGCCAGTCCTAAATACATGAAAACCATTGCTCTAACGTTATTTAAAATTCGCTAGCTATGGTCTCAAATCCTGCCTAATCAATATGTTTTTTACAATCGCGCCATTACGATTTCCGGAGTCATGGTTAACATTAGTTTCCAGTGAGAGAGCAAATATGAGATTAAATTAGTTCACAGATATGGAACATCAAAAGGCGACTACAAGATCAAATACACAGGAACGCTAAAACAATTTTTTAATGACAGTTAGGTAAATTTAATTAAAATAATGAAATATTGATCAAATAGATGGCAATGTTCTCATAATTCTACCAAAAACATGTGCAGTTGGGTCATAAATACTTTGTAAAGAGTACTCATAAACATATTTTACAGAACAGTTATAAACATGTGTACAGAACAGTTGTAAACACATATACAGTAATGTAATTACCATATGTATAGAATATTACAAAGGCGTGTTCTGGCAGTCACACTGTAAAATAACTTTTGGACTTCTGTTGCTAATACTTCTTGAAATAAATCCTAGTAATCGGTTAGCCTTATTGCGCACACTTAGGCACTGTTGTCTTGGCTTTAGATTTCTACTCACCATGACTCCCAAGTCTTTTTCACATTCTGTATGATCAAGCTCAACTTCGCCTAGTTTATAAATTGAGGGTTAAAGTTTATAACTTCGAGGGTTTAATAAACACGTGTAAAATAGTCACATAACTTTTACAGTACAGTTATACAAACGTGTATAGTACAGTCATAAACAGTGAACACTACAGTTACAAAAACGGGAACAATAAATACAGTTATAAACATGTACACCACCGTCATGAACACGTGTACAGTATGCAGTCATAAGCCCGTTCATACAACAGCCACAAAACAGTAAACAACCATAAGCAAGTGTACAATGTGTGTATAAGAGTCATAAAAATATGTACAGAAAAACATAAACACGTGAACAATATGTTCAATACAGTAATAAATAGGGGTACAGCACATCATGAACCAGTATACAATAACAGCAGACATAAACACGTGTACAGAACAGCTATAAACGCGTGCACAGTATGTACACTATTGTCATAAACACGTATTCATTACAGTCATATGTACGTGTACTCTACAGTCATAAACTTTCATACAGAAGTGAAACACACACATCATTCATAAACATGTGTACAGTAAAATATCTACTGTACGGAACAGAATATATTGAGCTGCACAGTCTAGCACACTACAATATTAAACTTATGTACAGTGTAGTCAAACATTTGCTCAATACAGTCATAAACACATAAACAATACAGTCTAAAACAGGTGCATAGTACAGTCATAATTAACACGAGTACAATTCTAAAACATATGTCCAGTACAGCCATAAATGCGAGTACATTATGTACAGAACAGTCAAACATGGGTACAGAACAGTCCTAAAAACGTGTCCAGTACATCCATGATGATGAATCCAAAACGCACAGATCAGTCATGAATACGTGTACAGAACAGTCAAGAACACCTGTCCATTACAGCCATAATGGCGAGTACAACACGTATAGAACAGTCATAAACACGTGTACAGTAAACCCAAAACACGTGTACAATGCACTTATTAACAAAATGTGAACATTTCATTCATATGCACTTCTACAGAGTAGTTATAATCATGAGTACAGTACTGTTATACAAATATGTGCAGTAAAATTATAGAAATATGTACAGGATAGTCATAAACACTTGTTTGAAAAGACTTATGAACATGTGCACTTCAGTTATAAACACGTGAACAGTACAGTCATTAAAACGTCTGCAGACCAGTTATTAACAATTGTACAGGACAGTTACAAACAAGTGTACAACACAGTCATAAACACATTAACAGAACAGCTATAAAGAGTATACAGTATATTCGCAAATACGTCCACAGTACAGTCACAAACACGTGTACAATACAGTGACAAAATAGAGGTATCAATGTCCAGTCCGCAGGCAATCAACAAATCACTGGAATAGAGATAGATGGAAACACAAAAGGGTAGTTGTTTTCAGTACAGTAACAATGTAAGTAGATACCATATAAATCAGAGCAATAATGAGAGAACAAAGTGAGTTCACTCACTGTTGTTAGCTTATAACTCAGACAAGAGACACCAGTAAATGTATTCAGCCTGCTAGTGAGAGACATACTCAAGCCAGGGGTGTAAGTATAATATTAATTCAACTGGAGTGAACCTTCCACCCGGTAGGTTAATATATAAACATGGCAGCCAATCAGTGCAGCTAGGGGTCTGAACAATCACATCGCCAACTGCCAGCTTGGCTGGTACGGAGGGAATGCAAGAGGTGGTTGTGTGATAAATGACAAATACTTTGTAACACACACGGTGTTTGTCACATGCAGTAGAGTTACAAACACGCATACAGTTAAATCATTATCACGTGAACGGTATAGGCAAATACTTGTTCACAATACAGCCATAAACATATGTACGAAACATTATCTAACATATATAAAATACAGTCCTTTGCACATGAACACGTGTACAGTGTTGCCATAACCACATACACTGTATAGTCAAAAACAAACATTACAGTTATGAACACGTGTACAGTATAGTCATGAACACGTGTACAATAGTCATTAGCATGTCTACAAAACAGTCATAAATACGTGAACAGTTCATAAATACGTATACACTACAGTCATCAGCTGGTGAACAGAATATACAGTAAATTCATAAAGACGTTTACAAAGTGCACAAGAAACCCATGAGCATGTGAACAATATACACAGTGTAATCATAATACACGTGTACAGTACAGTCATGAACATTCACACAGAACAGTCATGATCACGTGTATGGTACAGCCTTGAACACATCTATAAAAAAGTGCACAGTATCGCCATAAACACAGTTATAAACACATGTACAGTACAGTAATAAAAATGTAAGTATATCATAAATAAGTGTACAGTACTTAAACACGAATACAGTAGAGTCATGTACACGTGTATAATACAGTCATGAACACTCGTACAGAAGTCATAAACACGTGCACTATGGTCATAAACATGTGCACAGTACATTGTGTACTGTACAGAAAAGTACAATACCATAAAGTACAAAAAAGTATTAAATACATGTGCAATATGGTCATCAACACATGTTCAGTACAATCATAAACATATGAACAACACAGTTGTAGACATGTGTACAGTACAGTCATGAAAACGTCTACAAAAATGTTAAACACATTTTACAGTACATTCATAACTATGTGTACGCAAGAGTTATATAAACGTGTGTAGTACCGACATAAACACGTGAACAGTACAGTTGCTAAAACGTGTACAGTGTTGCCATTATTAAGAGTTTACTGAACATTCAAAATCAGTAAACAATTTGTATAAACCGTGCACAGCAGTACAATCATATAAACACATGTACAGTACAGTCATAATCACATGCACAGTACAGTCATAAACGTGCACAGTAGTCATAAACACGTGAACAGAACACTTATAAACACGTGAACAGTAGTAATAAAAATGTGTACAGTACAGCCATAAGCGAGTGTACAATATATACAGAAGACTCATTAAGGAGAGTGCTGCAGTACAATCATAAGTATGTTATCAGTAGTATGTTATCAGTATGTACATGGCAACAAGTCACAGTATGGGAGAACACTGGAGCGAGGCTACTGGTCCATGCTGTGAAGCCTCTTACCTGTCACTAGTCTAGGCAAGGAGTCACCGTCAACATTCCTTATCTGACTCTTCACATCACTACGCTCACTATATACACCCATATCCTCTCTTCCCAGGTAGATATGTTTGTGACTTGATAAGGTTTACTATATGGGCGAAACGTTGCCGATTATTATGAAAATGGTATACAACACCGAAAAGTAGATTAATAAGACACTTGTGCAACAGCTGGTTTCCTTTACATGAAGTTGAAACGTTTCGCTTACACAGTAGGCTTCTTCAGTCAAATTCAGAGGAGAATATGATGATGTAATCAATCAGGTTTTGAGTCCCTAAGCCTGGAGAAGAGTTAAGCTGAACTCTTCTCCAGGCTGAGGTACTGAAAACCTCAAGAATCTTTCAAGGTTGATAGGCTGATCACATCACCTTTAATGCGTAAGATACATGTGCAATAGCTGGGTATGTGTTGCACACGTGTTTTACTCATCAGCTCGTCTGCATTTTAAACCATTTTCAACATCATCTTTATTTCGCCAAAGCTGCTGCTGCTGCCTCTATGCTCCTCTGCAGTTGACTGAAGAAGACGACCGTGTTGACGAAATATTTCATCAGTAAAGATTCCCTCGTGTTGCACATGTGTCTTACTCATCTAGTTGTTAATAAAGGATCTCATATTGTATCTGAGTCTCTTTTTAACGTTGTTCTTTAATATTGTCTTTAATACACCATTTGGTTTCACAAGTGAAATTTAAAACAAAAGAGCCATAACTGTGCGTGAAATGATGAGTATGATATGAGTATCATGATACTGAGTATGATGTATCATGATTGTGAGTATGATGTGAGTATCATGATGATGAGTATGTGATTATCATGATAATGAGTATGATGTATCATGATAATGAGTATGATGTATCATGATAATGAGTATGATGTATCATGATAATGAGTATGATGTATCATGATAATGAGTATGATGTATCATGATAATGAGTATGATGTATCATGATAATGAGTATGATGTATCATGATAATGAGTATGATGTATCATGATAATGAGTATGATGTATCATGATAATGAGTATGATGTATCATGATAATGAGTATGATGTATCATGATAATGAGTATGATGTATCATGATAATGAGTATGATGTATCATGATAATGAGTATGATGTATCATGATAATGAGTATGATGTATCATGATAATGAGTATGATGTATCATGATAATGAGTATGATGTATCATGATAAAAGTATGATGTATATGAGTATGATGATGTATCATGATAATGAGTATATGAGTATGATGATGTATCATGATAATGAGTATGATGTAAGTGCCATGATAGTTAATATGATGTGAGTAGTATGCCCGACCTGCATTCTGACAAGGCTCCTTGTCAGAATGCAGGTCTGGCATAAACCTTGGTATTATGCCCGTTTAAAAAGACACTTGAATAACACTAAGACATATTTATTAGAAAAGTTACAGTCCTGGGACCTTGATCACCGACACCGTGCCTCATACCACTGGAAGCTACAAAATTAAAAAAAAAAGTTGGCATAAATGATACACAACCAGGTCACTATGTGTCACTCACACCCCATTTTCTTCCTGAATATACTGTTATTTTTCAACCTGTGTGTGCTAGAAGTGATCAAGATTCCAGAATCGAAACGTTTTCTAATAAATATGTCCTAGTGTTTGCTCACGTGTCCTTTCTAAACTAGAATACATGTTAGTTGAAGAGGTGAGAAGAAAGCAGGAGCCAGGTCAGGTGAAAAGGTAAGGAGATAGGCGGAATACAGGTCAGGAGGATAGCCAGGAGCCAGCTTGTTGCTCACTACTGTAGACAGCATGCTATTATAAGGGCATTTACATGTAGACCCAAAACTGTAGGGTAACTTGAATATATACTGAAACAAAGATCCCAGTCAACCGAAGCTAATATAGGACTACGTTCTTAACAGAGAGGACTAGTTTAGGACCAAGCCGATGCTTCCTGAAACCATCATTTGGTAAACTTTAAGTAAACATTAGGTATAAGAAAACTTGTATAAAATATTTTAAATAACAGTATTTCTTTTAATTTCAAGTAATTTTAATATTTTATAGAGAGTAAACTTTTTTTGATTAGCTAGAAACCTGGACATTTATTTTTCTGAATTATAGTATTGCATGTCGACGCAATTTGGTTAATTCATAAATATAATTTTACACATTTACAAATTAAAAGAAAAGTAGCTCAAACTTCGTTTTAAAAAGTTTGAAAAGAGACTCTCTCTAGAACAGGTGTCTAAACTTTTCACTACGTGAGCCACATCGCATATTATGCACAGTCTTATAAATAAATATAAATGGATGAATAAATTTAAATGAATTAATGAGTTTTATTTGGATCCTTTATGTAATCAGCATGATATGATTAATAACATAAGATAAACATGACAATTAGGGAGAGACACTACCGTGCTTACACTGAGAAATAATGAGAAAAAATGCCAAATATAAGCCATCTGATTGGAGATCAATAATTTCCATTTTCAACTGACTAAGGGGTGTTTCAACACTGCAGTCAAAAGGATTTTGAAACTGCTTTTTTCATCTGTTTTTCCATCAAGATAAGAAAATCGTTTCTGAAATTGTTTTTGTAAGTATACTGTTAATGATTTATGTTGCAAATGAAGACGGAAATTCTAATTCACTTTCTTCATTAAATTTTTCACATGAGAAATGAATAAAGCTAGAAACTTTCACCTGTCCTTCAAATAGTATTAGTTTTGCCATGAATGACTTGAATGTGTGAACAGATCACAAATCAAAATTGTTTCACCAATTTCCAAAGCCAGTTACTGTTTGATAAAAGTAGTTCGGGTCGATTCTTCTCTGTGAGAAATGAATTAATTTCATTTCTGAGCTGAAGAACTATGATAGAACCTCTCCACAACTAAACCATCGAACTGGTGTTTAACAAGGCAGTCAACGAACTCAGAATCAGTTTCTTTCAGAAAATCCCGAAACTGGTAATGATTAAGCCCGTGAGATCGAATGAAATTCACTGCTGAAACAACAGGTTTCAGACCGTAAGACATATCCACATATTTTCCACACAGTGCTTGCTGATGGATAACACGATACAGAACCGTGGGCTCGGAGAATCCACCATCCTCACAAGCTTTTGTGATTTGTCCAACCAGACCTTTCTTTACCCCAGACGTTTTTTTCACTATCAACTATCACGAATGGCAGTTTATTCCACTCCAGGTTGCTGCATAACCCTTGTGGTTTAGCGTTTCTTTTTATTATAATAGTAATCCACTCCAGGTTATATTCTAATATAGGTTTTTGCAATTCTTTTAAAGATGTCTTCTCAGGTTGCTGTGCTGCGCATGCTATTCACTGATGCTAATTCTTGTGACATAAAATTAATTGTCGGCGCCACTGATGAATACCAGCAGTTGTGATGTGTCACTCACATCATTCGATTCATCAAGTGCGAGAGAATAAAACTGAAAATTTCGTGGTTTGTCTGCAATTTGATAAAATTTATTGCTTCTTATATCCTCAGTTCTATAAACAACATTATTTGGCCAAGACTGAAGATTTTAAACAGATTTGCTTTTTGTGGGTAAAATTCTCCCACTGCTTCCATCATACACTCATTGATCAGATCTCCATGGGTGAATGACTTTCCTGTTTTAACTAACGCATAAGCCACTTTGTAACTGGTCCTGGTTAAAGCTTCATTTTCAGGTATCTTCTGCGTAAAAAAAATTTTTTGTTGCGAAAGCAACCAGCGTAGCATTGATTCAACTTCTTCCGAACGCTGTGTTCCAGTGCATTGGGAATAACTTGGTTTATGTTTGGTCTGATATTGCCGACGTACATTGTACTCCTTCAAAACTGCGACAGTTTCGTGGCATGCGACACACAAGGCTTTATCACCTGCTGCTACAAAGAACAACTTGACGCACCACTCTTCATTAAACAGCGGCGCCCACTCTATACTTCTTTTCCTTCCATAACAGAAGGGTATATCTGAAAAATTAAATGATTAGGAGTAAAATTTGAACAAATTTTGATATATAGATTGTTACAAGTAACAAAATCCTTAACTTTAAGTGACTGAAATGAGTGTTAATTAGTTTTACTATTTATAAATATTTCAAGTTGCTGCGGGCCGCATAAAATCTTGTAGAGGGCCGAATGTGGCCCGCGGGCCTCAGTGTGGAGACCTCTGCTCTAGAACATCATACAGCTTATTTGCTTTCACTTTGTTGCAGCAATATTTGTACTTCCCTCCTTATAAACCATTATTATATTTTTTGATGGCATTCAATACCAACAAGTTGATGACTAAATCATATGTGCAACACTTGGGTATCTTTGTTGCCGAAACGTATCATCTGCGTAGCAGGCATGCTCATGTGCATAAAACACCTGAGTAGAAGTCGTAGCTTGGGTAATCAGTCCTTAGCCTTCATAGAGGTTATCAGTCTCAAGCCTAAAACCGAGGCATGCGGCCAGACCTTATATACTGAAGCAGAAGTGAGGTGTCACAGTTGGAGGTGACATCTTAGATAAGCGCTATCCACTAGTGAATGTAAGTCATGAAAATCAGTTGCTTAGTAAGAGAGTTTCAGAGGACCTTCCCTGTACCTAGACACCATGGTGTTGCTGTGTCAGACAACTATCATATTACTGATGGTATACAATACCGACAACTTGATAAATAAGACACTAGTAAACACTTGGGTAACTTTATTTCTGAAACTTTTCAGCAATAAAAGGATAAGGGAATTATAACCTGAAATTGCTTCTTCCAGTGTCTCCAGTGAAGCAGCCTGCTGCGCAAGCGAAATGTATCGGCAGTAAAGCGACCCGAGCACTGCATATGTGTCTCATTCATCACCATTATTCTATATCTTTCTATGAGAAGCACTGGCAACCAGAATTAATGCGTGCCCAAGTTGCACGAGCATGGCAATTTCTGCACCTAAATGTCATATATTTTCAAAAACTTTACATGTTTCATGAGTATCTCTTTGAGAGGTGATTTCCAGTTCTCTTGACACTACTGCTCACTTTTTTTGTGTTTAAGTAAGAACTGAAGTTCCAGTTTAAGAATATAGTAATTTTAATTGTGTTGAGGTTCAGCTCATGGACCTCTTGAGGAAGACGAACTTGAGCAATTGGCCCAACAGTCATCTATCTCTCCCATGTGTGATGGGGTTGAGATCTAGCTTCTGTGTCTGCTATATTGACTTGAATCACGAAATCGTAATGACACGATTGCAAACAAACCATACCATGGGTGGGGTTAGAACCCGCGATCAGAGTCATAAAACTCCAGACAGACGCGTTAGCCACTAGGCCAGCTGGCTACAATAAGATTCAACCAACTACCTAGTTGGGTGAATCTTATTGTAGCCAGCTGGTTTAGTGGCTAACGCGTCTGTCTGGAGTTTTATGACTCTCTGATCGCGGATTCTAACCCCTCCCATGGTATGGTTTGACTTGAATCTTGAAGGTAATGACCTGCTGCCAGAGCTTGTTAGTGCTTCATCACTTTTAACACTAAAGTTTAATTGAGTGTAGAAAGTTTCAACTCGAGTGTCTCTGCAAGTTGAGAATGTTATGCTAGACCATTACAGTTGTATAACAGCTCTGCACCATTCGTTTTGCGTGTATTGAGAAAGAATGGGTAAGTCTTATATCAAATCTCCCAGTGACCGAAATACATTAAGATATTTTCTCGTGGCCCCATAACCTATCAAAATAGATCCTTGAGTATGAACTCCCTATTATGGACCTATGGAGAGAAATTAAGCTTCTAGCTCTGATTCAGCTGAGTTTCAAATTCTGGGTCTAATTACGTTTTAAATTTCAGCTTCTTGGACCGATATTCTATATCAGCAACTCATTTTCTATATTTTCAACTCATTTTCTTTCGTCTTCTACACTCACAAAACTCTCCATCACACCTACAACTCCCACACACCTACAACTCCCACACACCTACAACTCCCACACACCTACAACTCCCACACACCTACAACTCCCACACACCTACAACTCCCACACACCTACATCTCGGTCCTTTCAATTAACTTTCACAGTTCCCAACTTATTACAAATCCTTCACCTTGATAACTCCCACACACCCTCCGACGCACCTACAACTCCCACACACCCTCCGACGCACCTACAACTCCCACACACCCTCCGACGCACCTACAACTCCCACACACCCTCCCACGCACCTACAACTCCCACACACCCTCCCACGCACCTACAACTCCCACACACCCTCCCACGCACCTACAACTCCCACACACCCTCCCACGCACCTACAACTCCCACACACCCTCCCACGCACCTACAACTCCCACACACCCTCCCACGCACCTACAACTCCCACACACCCTCCCACGCACCTACAACTCCCACACTCTTCTCAAACATTGATAACTCATTAACACACCAACTTCACTTGCAAGCTTCTACAACTCGCACCCAAGCCGCTCTCATGCCACTCCCACGCAGCTCCCACACACTCCCACGCTGCTCCCACACACTCCCACATGCTCAGTCACCTTCCTCACTTTCAAGATTCCACAGTTTACTGCCTCACTATACCAACACTCAAGCAACTCATTCACACGCCCATATAGCTCCCTCATATTTCTCACTGCTTAATTTCTCACTCGCACAACTCATTACGACAACCTACAACTCATTCCAAACTTTTGCAACTCCATTAAAATTCATTGCAACACTATTTTAACTTTCAAAACTCGCCTCCACATTTCTCTTAATTACTCCCACAAGTTACATACTCTTGCTTTCATCCTCCCACACGTCATGTGATGAGTGTGGCTCTCATCCTCCCACACGTCATGTGATGAGTGTGGCTTACTTGACGGTCCCATATGTCATTCTCACACTACATATCATTCTCACATTCTATATCCTTTTCAAACCCCTAACCAACCAGACATCAGAGTCGCTAGTAGTATTCGAACTCATTATAAGAAGTATCCTCACAATATACAAATTAACAAAAGAAAAATTAATACTCGACCTTTCATGAATTCATTAATATTTACTTAAGAGTATTGTCTGAGAGCTTGAGAGCGCTCACGCCCCATAATGGTGACCATGGGATAAAAATTAACTAATCACACGTAAATAATCTTTGAAGAGAAATTCCTTATGTAATAATCTAAGTTTCTTTTTAGGCTGTAATGTCTTGAGTGAGAGCTAGAATGTTGTAATGTCTTGAGTGAGAACTAGAATGTTGTAATGTCTTGAGTGAGAGCTAGAATGTTGTAATGTCTTGAGTGAGAGCTAGAATGTTGTAATGTCTTGAGTGAGAACTAGAATGTTGTAATGTCTTGAGTGAGAGCTAGAATGTTGTAATGTCTTGAGTGAGAACTAGAATGTTGTAATGTCTTGAGTGAGAACTAGAATGCTGTAATGTCTGGAGTGAGAGCTAGAATGTTGTAATGTCTTGAGTGAGAACTAGAATGTTGTAATGTCTTGAGTGAGAACTAGAATGTTGTAATGTCTTGAGTGAGAGCTAGAATGTTGTAATGTCTTGAGTGAGAACTAGAATGTTGTAATGTTTTGAGTGAGAACTAGAATGTTGTAATGTCTTGAGTGAGAGCTAGAATGTTGTAATGTCTTGAGTGAGAACTAGAATGTTGTAATGTCTTGAGTGAGAGCTAGAATGTTGTAATGTCTTGAGTGAGAGCTAGAATGTTGTAATGTCTTGAGTGAGAGCTAGAATGTTGTAATGTCTTGAGTGAGAGCTAGAATGTTGTAATGTCTTGAGTGAGAGCTAGAATATTGTAATGTTTTGAGTGAGAGCTAGAATGTTGTAATGTCTTGAGTGAGAACTAGAATGTTGTAATGTCTTGAGTGAGAGCTAGAATGTTGTAATGTCTTGAGTGAGAACTAGAATGTTGTAATGTCTTGAGTGAGAGCTAGAATATTGTAATGTCATGAGTGAGAGCTAGAATGTTGTAATGTCTTGAGTGAGAGCTAGAATGCTGTAAATTCTTGAGTGAGAGCTAGAATGCTGTAATGCCTTGAGTGAGAGCTAAAATGTTGTAATGAGTGAGAGCTAGAATGCTGTAATGTCTTGAGTGAGAGCTAAAATGCTGTAATGCCTTGAGTGAGAGCTAAAATGTTGTAATGAGTGAGAACTATAATGTTGTAATGTCTTGAGTGAGAGCTAGAATGTTGTAATGTCTTGAGTGAGAGCTAGAATGTTGTAATGTCTTGAGTGAGAGCTAGAATGTTGTAATGAGTGAGAACTAGAATGTTGTAATGTCTTGAGTGAGAGCTAGAATGTTGTAATGTCTTGAGTGAGAGCTAGAATGTTGTAATGAGTGAGAACTAGAATGTTGTAATGTCTTGAGTGAGAGCTAAAATGCTGTAATGCCTTGAGTGAGAGCTAAAATCTTGTAATGAGTGAGAGCTAGAATGTTGTAATGTCTTGAGTGAGAGCTAGAATGTTGTAATGTCTTGAGTGAGAGCTAGAATGTTGTAATGTCTTGAGTGAGAGCTAGAATGTTGTAATGTCTTGAGTGAGAGCTAGAATGTTGTAATGTCTTGAGTGAGAGCTAGAATGTTGTAATGAGTGAGAGCTAGAATGTTGTAATGTCTTGAGTGAGAGCTAGAATGTTGTAATGTCTTGAGTGAGAGCTAGAATGTTGTAATGTCTTGAGTGAGAGCTAGAATGCTCTAATGAGTGAGAGGTAGAATGCTGCATTTGGATTTCGATATTTTCACTTATAGAAACTAACCATAAGAAGGCTTGAAGAAAGAAATAGTGAGGGAAGGAAAATAAATATTTCAATGATTCTGCTGATAATTTCTCCCATAAGATATACTGGAAGTGAAGACATGGGTCATCGATGGCCAGGGATACCACTCTCACTTAGTTTACATAAGTTTAATAATGCAATACGCAATCTGGATATGAAACTTGCATATCGTGACCCTAAAATTTTTTAGGCAATTTAGTTCACATTTCCTGTAATACCACATAAATGATAAGTATTTACTCTTTTCCCAGTACCTTCCCATTTGCAATGCTTCGGTAAACCTGGCCGATCCCATTCCAACAGGCTTAAAGAGCGCAAAATGTATGATTATTTTGCTAACTCAAGTAATGCTCATTTGTTTTGTTTTAGAGTAATTTGACTTTCATTCTCCTTCTAAAAAAAAAGCTATATTACACGTAAACACACACACACACACACACACACACACACACACACACACACACACACACACACACACACACGCCCCGATGGCATGGTGGCTAGCGCTCTTGCTTCACGCACGGAGGGCCCGGGTTCAATTCCCGGCGGGGCCGAAACATTTCGAAGTGTTTCGTTACACACACACACACACACACACACACACACACACATACACTCAACAGGCCTAGTGTCTAATCGACATGTGCCTAGGACAAAATGGTAACTAACACACACACACACACACACACACACACACCGGAGAGCTGACTATCATTCCTAGGGCATTTAACACTTAATAGAAAGGAACTGTGGAGGTTTAAGTAGGACCACGAGGCAGATAAGTGCGCGCGCGCAGGCGCTAAGATCACTAGAATACTCTAACATTGTTTATTCAATAAGTAAGTAAAGTTATTCAGGTATACACGAGTACAGTGATAGGCTATCACACGGAGCATATGTGTAGGGAGCCTAGGATAACCCAGCAAGTCAGTCAGAGTGAAATATTTTAATTAAATCAAGGTAGTGAGGACAGGTACACACACGCACACACTCACATGAACAGTTAGGGCTATGGAACCTGACTACTAACCCCCCCTTCCCCACTCCCCCGCTCCTCTCTCTCTTGCTATCTCTCTCTCCCTCTTTCTATCTCTATCTCCCTCTCTCTCTCTATCTCCCTCGTTCTATCTCCATCTTCCACTTTCTATCTCTCTCTCTCTCTCTATCTCCCTCTTTCTATCTTCTACCACCTCTCTCCCCCTCATCTCCCCCCTCTTTTTCTCTCTCTCTCTTACACTCTTACACTCTCTCACACACACACTCTCTCACATTCAATCTCTCACACTCACTCACACTATCTCACACACTCTCTCACTCTCACACTCTCTCACACACACTATCTCACATGCTCTCTTTCTCTCTCCACTTTCCCGTCTTTATCCTCCTATTCCTCCAACCCATCTCTTGTCACTCCTTCCCTCCCCCTTGCTTCTCCCCGCACTTCCCTTCCCCCTCCCCCCTTGAGCCCCCTAACCCTCCCACACACACACACACACACACACACACACACACACACACACACACACACACACACACAAACACAAACCAGCGGGAGTCACAGGATCGTTTGCGCTCGTGAATGTTTAGTAATTTTCTTGCCTACCAAAGCCATTATCAGGATTGCCGGAAGTTGACAGTGTCAGTGAAAAACCTGAGAAGTGATACATGACCTGACCCCAATCAGAAAAAGGAGGTGAAGGTCACAGTTACATAAAATAATTTGAAAACAGTGCCACGAAAGAGAGGGGAAGACGGTAGGCCCAGTGAGAGGCAGGTAGTGTTGCCACATCCCAATACCAAAACTCAGAATAAGTGTGACCAAGCCAGGAAGTTAATGAGATAAGGATAGTCGAGTTAGTGCCAAGTGTATACAGGAAATATAGTTTCGAAGAAACAGAAGAGGAAGCAGGAGCCATTCGTGAAGCCAAATCGCGAAGCATCGTGCATCGTGAAGCATCGTGCATGAGGGTGCCAGACGTCAGCTTCAGCAGAGTAAAGTACAGAGCCTCGTTGTGGTTGTATGGGGATATCTGAGTCCGGCCCTTAATTACTGATAGCTGGGGGTCAATAATCCCTGCTCCGGGGAGCTGACTATCATTCCTAGGGTATTTAACACTTAATAGAAAGGAACAAATGTGGAGGTTTAAGTAGGACCACGAGGCAGAGTGTGCGCGCAGGTGCTAAGATCACTAGAATACTCTGACAGTGTTTATTCAATAAGTAGGCAAAGTTATACAGGTATACACGAGTACAGTGATAGGCTATCACACTGCAGCATACGTGTAGAGAGCCTAGGATAACCCAGAAGGCCGTCAGAGTGAAATATTCTAATTAAATCAATGTAGTGAGGACAGGCACACACACACATGTACACACACTCACTCACATGACAGTTAGGCCTTCAGGAACCTGACCACTAACCCACTAACCACTTCCCTCCCCCACATGTACCCCCTAACCCTCCTACACACACACATGGTGTGGCATGGTGGCTAGCGCTCTTGCTTCACGCACGGAGGGCCCGGGTTCAATTCCTGGCTGGGCCGAAACATTTCGAAGTGTTTCCTTACACACACACACACACAGATATATACAACAGGCCTAGTGTCTAATCGACATGTGCCTAGGACAAAATGGTAACTAACACACACACGCTCACACACATAGCAGCATACATAGAGAACCCAGGACTTAGAGGGACTTATATTATTGCACACACACACACACACGCACACATGCACACGAACACCTGCAACCACAACTAGGTGAGTACATACACACACACACACACACACAGTGAGTGAGGAAAGACAAGTATTTCTGAGACAAGTTGAGGGGTTGACTCCCAGGCTCCACCCCCACACCCTCACCTTATCCCCTTTCTCCCCCCTACTCCCTTCTCCCTAAAATCCCCTAACCTATCTATCTACCTCTCTCTCTCTCTGTCCCCATCTCCCTCTCTCTCTCTCTCTCTCTCTCTCTCACCCCCAGCTCTCTCTCTCCCCAACTCCCTCTCTCTCCCCCATCTCTTCTCTCTCACCCCCATCTCTCTCTCCCCATCTCTTCTTTTCTCTCTCTCTCTCTCTCTCTCTCTCTCTCTCATCTCTCTCTCCCCATCTCTCTCTCCCCATCTTTCTCTCTCTCCCCACCTCTCTCTCCCCATCTCTCTTTCCCCATCTCTCTCCCCCATCTCTCCCTCTCTCTCCTCATACCTCTCCTTCTCCACCCTTCCCTCCTCCCTTCTCCCTCTGGTCCCTGAATCCTCTATCTCTCTCTCACCCACCTTCTCCCCCTCTCCCTCTCCCATTTTCTCTCCACCTCTTCTTCTCCCTCCTCCACTGTCTCCTTATATTCCCCCCTCTTTCCACCTCCCCACCTCTCTTCCATTTCCCCACTGTCTCCAGTTTCTCCTCTCCCTCCCTCCACCCCCACACAAACACTAAGGCAATCACACCACAAAACAACCACACAGAAATACATAGTTTTTCACTCTGTGGCATCTTAAAAATAAAAAAAAATGGGGTGCCAGAGAGCAGGACGGAAAACTAGGGGACGAAGGAAAATTGGGCAAAAGAGCTCATGAAAACGGAACATGAGTGGGGAAGGAAGCTAGAGGAGCTTAGCATGAAAATGGAGGAGAGGATAGCTGCAGAAAGCAAGAAAATGGAGGAGAGGATAGCTGTAGAAAACAGGAAGTGGGAGAAGCAAGTCACAACAGCAGAGGCTAAGATACAGAGATTAGAAGAGGAACTGAAAAAATTGAAACAGCCTAAAGAACTAAAAAGCAATGTGGACATGGTATCAGAAACTGCTACCTCAGTCACAAATAAGGGGACTGTAGAGAATGGAGTGAAACTGTATGCAGAGGCCCTATGAGACCATCGTGGAGCCTGAGAAAAAGAGAGGATCACATCAGGAACAATCGAGGGGAGTGTAGAAAAAGGGAGAGCTAAGCTATACGTAGAAGCCCTAACAGACCACAGCAATGCACAGGGAAAGTTAAGGGAAAGCGACAGGCCACTGGACCAAGGGATAACAGACAGTGAAGAGATTGAAGAAAGGAAAGCTGCAATGGAGGCAACTAAATCGAATCAGGGGTTACATAGGGATAGGCAGTGGGAGAATGAAAGAGAGAGATCAGTCTTTATTTATAGGCTCAGGGAAGCTGAAGGGGAAACTTATGAAGCAAAAAGACAAGGGGAGAAAAAAGCAATTGAAAGCATCATGAAAGCAATAGGAGAAGATGACATGACCCAGCTGGCAAATTTTCTGAGAATAGGGGGGTTTGCAAGAGGAAGAATCTTTCCAGTCAAAGTGATTTTCAAGGCAGAATTGACTCGAAACAGGATTCTGCAGGAGAAAGCAAGACTAAGGGACAGAACACAAGAAGAAAGACAGAAACTGAAATAGAGGGTACAGAGACAAAAGGAGGAAAGAGAGATGGACAGGAGAACCCAGACTCAGGAGGAAGCTCAAATACCTTCAGATGTCCCCGAACCTGGACAACCCCAATGCAACCAAACAATCTAAACAAAAACACACATGCCATACCCAATGCTTCCACCCACCTCATTACAAACTCCACCTTCACACCAATCAACAATAGTTCCTCATCAGGTCTCCCACTTTCCCAACCCCAACGTACCCCCTGACTACGGTTTTAGAAAAGAAGTTGAAGGTTTGGTATACAAATGCAGATGGTACAAATAAATGTGAGGAGTGGCATGAAAGAATAAAGGAGACATCCCCAGACATAATAGCACTCACAGAAACGAAACACACCAGGATGATAACAGATGCAATCTTTCCACCCGGATATCAAATCCTCAGGAAAGATACAGGGAGCAGAGGGGAAGGAGGAGTTGCACTACTCATTAAGAACCGGTGGGGATTTGAGGAAGTGGAAGGAATGGATGGAATGGGCGAAAGGGACTACATAGTAGGAACAATCCAGTCTGAGGGCCATAAGGTGGTAATTGCTTTAATGTACAACCCGCCACAGAACTGCAGGAGGCCAAGAGAAGAATACAACGAGAGCAACAGAGCAATGGTAGACACACTAGCCGAGGTGGCCAGAAGAGCCCACACAGGGAGAGCAAAGTTGCTAGTTATGGGTGATTTCAATCACAAAGAGATTGATTGGGAAAACCTGGAGCCCCACGGGGGTCCTGAATCATGGAGAGCCAAGATGATGGATGTGGTACTGAGATACTACCAGAGATACTACCAGAGAGAGAGGTACTACCAGAGAGAGAGGTGAGGATGATCCAGCAAGACTGGACCTAGTATTCACCTTGAGTAGTTCAGACATCGAGGATATCACGTACGAAAGGCCCCTTGGAGCTAGTGATCATTTCGTTCTGTGTTTTGATTATATAGTTGATCTACAAGTGGAGAGGGGAGCAGGAATAGGAAGGGAGAAACGAAACTACAAAAGGGGGGACTACACAAGCATGAGGAACTTCCTACAAGATGTTCAGTGGGAGAGAGAATTGGCAGGAAAACCAGTAAAAGAAATGATAGAATATGTGACAACCAAATGCAAAGAGGCAGAGGAGAGGTTTGTCCCCAACGGAAACAGAAGTAATGGGAAGACCAGAACGAGTCCTTGGTTCACCCAAAGGTGTAGGGAGGCAAAAACTAAGTGCACTAGAGAATGGAAAAAGTACAGAAGACAAAGGACCCAGGAAAATAAAGAGATTAGCCGAAGAGCAAGAAACGAATATGCGCAGGTAAGAAGGGAGGCTCAGCGACAATACGAAAATGATATAGCATCAAAAGTCAAGTCTGACCCGAAGCTGTTGTATAGCCATATCAAGAGGAAAACAACAGTCAAGGACCAGGTAATCAGGCTGAGGAAGGAAGGTGGGGAGTTCACAAGAAACGACCAAGAGTTATGTGAGGAGCTCAACATGAGATTTAAAGAAGTCTTTACAGAGGAGACAGGAAGGACTCCAGGAATTCAGAATAGGGATGTATACCAACAAGTGCTGGATGAAATACACACAACCGAGGAGGAAGTGAAGAAGGTGCTATGTGAACTTGATACCTCAAAAGCGGTGGGACCTGACAACATTTCTCAGTGGGTCCTTAGAGAGGGAGCAGAGATGTTGAGTGTGCCACTAACAAAAATCTTCAACACATCCATTGAAACTGGGCAACTACCTGAGGTGTGAAAGATGGCAAATGTAGTCCCAATTTTTAAGAAAGGAGACAGACATGAGGCATTAAATTACAGACCTGTGTCACTGACGTGTATAGTATGCAAAGTCATGGAGAAGATCATCAGGAGGAGAGTGGTATAAACGACAACCAGCACGGTTTCAGGGAAGGAAAATCCTGTGTCACAAACCTACTGGAGTTTTATGACAAGGTAACAGAAGTAAGACACGAGAGAGAGGGGTGGATAGACTGCATTTTCTTGGACTGCAAACAGGCGTTCGACACAGTTCCTCACAAGAGGTTAATGCAAAAGCTAGAGGATCAGGCACACGTAACAGGAAAGGCACTGAAATGGATCAGAGAATATCTGACAGGGAGGCAACAACGAGTCATGGTACGTGACGAGGTGTCAGAGTGGGCACCTGTGACGAGTGGGGTTCCACAAGTGTCAGTCCTGGAACCGGTACTGTTTTTGGTATATGTGAATGACATAGCGGAAGGGATAGACTCAGAAGTGTCCCTGTTTGCGGATGATGTGAAGTTAATGAGAAGAATTAAATCAGTCGAGGATCAGGCAGGACTACAAAGAGACCTGGACAGGCTACAAGCCTGGTCCAGTAACTGGCTCCTTGAATTTAACCCTGCCAAATGTAAAGTCATGAAGATCGGGGAAGGGCAAAGAAGACTGCAGACAGAGTATAGTCTAGGTGGCCAAAGACTGCAAACATCACTCAAAGAAAAAGATCTTAGGGTGAGTATAATACCGAACACATCTCCTGAGGCACACATCAATCAGATAACTGCTGCAGCATACGGGCGGCTGGCAAACCTAAGAATAGCGTTCCAATACCTCACTAAGGAATCGTTCAAGACTCTGTACACCATATACGTCAGGCCCATACTGGAGTATGCAGCACCAGTTTGGAACCCACACCTGGTCAAGCAAGTCAAGAAACTAGAGAAAGTGCAAAGGTTTGCAACAAGACTAGTCCCAGAGCTAAGGTGATTGTCCTACGAAGAA
This sequence comes from Cherax destructor, assembly GCA_009830355.1. NCBI lineage: Eukaryota > Metazoa > Arthropoda > Malacostraca > Decapoda > Parastacidae > Cherax > Cherax destructor. Next base: position 8,397 of record WNWK01012384.1, on the reverse strand, counting down.
AGGTTAAGGGAAATCGGCCTGACGACACTAGAGGACAGGAGGGTTAGGGGAGACATGATAACGACATATAAAATACTGCGAGGAATAGATAAGAAGTACCCTGAAAGACCTCCAAGTGTTGCAAAGTTACTCCAAAGCTAAAGCCTCCCTTCTCCGGAGTGGCTTAGCCTTTTAGATGTGGACTGTGGTTTGTGCCAAAGTAACAGATAGGATGAAGAATGACACTGTCTTCTTTTGTAGAGGTACAGCTTGTACGGCATGGTCACTCGTATGCAAAGTACAAGGATTCGATTTATTTTTTATTACAATATGTTAAAATTAGCAAAAAAAAAAAAGGCAAATTGGCACCCATATAGCTAAAAAATATACAAAAATTCTTCCAATTAAGATATCTCAACATTTAAGGGTTAAAACCGATCAGAAGAGACATTCTCTAGTTATTATAAAAGGAAGAATTTACTTAATAAAATTGACAAATTGAAATTTCCTCAGCTCAGAACAGGGTTGCCAGATGAACACAACAGCTTATGGCCAAAATTTAAAGAAAATATGGCCAAAAATGACCACTTTGGAAAAATATTAGGCCAAAAATATGGTCAAAGATATAAAATGATTGAATTGTGTGAATTAACATATCAACAATTAAGTGTGCATAAATTATGCCTACATATTCGATTACATATCATCAACAATACTTTTAATTAAACTTAAAATACTTACAGTGAAACGCAGCTGTTAAATTGACAGCACTTCCTCAAGATATTGAATATCTTGTTCTTTTTCTGCAGTCGAGTCGTAAAGGGTTTTGCTGTTGTGCATTTGTAGCATTTCGGGAGTACATTTAAAGTTTTGGCTGCACATATTGTTATCACTTAAGATTGAACAGATTCTTACAATTGAATCCAGCAGTTTAATTTGCATCTTGTTTCTGGGTTTAGTTTTGATAGATGTTACATAAGAAAAAATTCGTTCAACTATTGCGTTACTTGCTGGCACGACAAGGCATGTCAGGGCATAATTCGACAGTTCTCTAAAATTATTGTGTTTGGATAATGCTTGCCAAAATTCTAAAGCTCCCTTAGGGATTCCATCTTGTTTGAAGTTTTCTTCTTCATTCCACTCAACAAGGCTAATTTTTCTGTATTGGTCTTCGACTACATCAACATCGTCTATTAGGTGGAAAAATGGCAGATCAGAAAATTTTCCCTTTTCTGTTTGGCTTAGAATAACAGTAGGATTTAAAAGTGACAGACCTTTAAATACATCAGCTGTCTCAGGGAGCCGCTTGTTCACTTGATTCAACGATTCTTGAAGCTTGGCTTGGCACCTAAATTTCACAGACTTTATTTTATTTTCTTGTTCCATATTAGGAGAAGTGCTAAAACTGATCAGGTACGTCCTAATTTCTTGATAAAATTTAATTCCAAAGTCTACATTTTCTACTATTTTGCATGTTCCATCGTCGTTGTACAGCCTTTGATAAAGACTATCTGTGTGTGTGCGCAGTTCTTTGGCAAGATCGTAAGGATCAACACAGGTTTGCTGGAATAAATCATTAACCCTTCCGAACACTTTAACAATGGGAGTAGCAAATACTAAGTAAAAATAATTCATCCTATCTTGTAACATGTTTTATCAACGTTGCCTTATACCTTGTATTCTGACCTCCAGATTGTTCACAGCAGGTGAAGTAGGCAAATAATTCTTCCCAATTTAGTAGTATATTATTCAAGACTTTATCTCTCACTAACCACTTTGTCTTGGACAATGTCATAAATGGAAGTGTTGCATCTTGTTCCTGGTCATCTTCAACTGCTGAATTCATCACTTTAAAAAGAGCCTTAAAATCTTTTCTTCTCATATTGCTATTTGAAAACCACGAAGGAATTTCAGTCAAAATGAATCCAACATTGGATGGCAGCTTTGAAAATGTATGCTGTATACAAAGTGCCAGAGAGTGCCAAATGCTCTTCATTTGAACACAGTTCGGATTTTCATTTCTAATCCTAGTCCACAGGGAATTGTTACTTTCAACCATAGCAGCAGCAACATCACTAGCAAACCCAATACACTTCTTAAGAGTTTGATTATATGAAGCTAACACTTCGGAAATTTAAATAAAACCTCCGCTGTTGTCTCTACAACAGGTATAAGACCCAAGAATGCTGAGTGAATTTTATTTGTTTCATTGCAAAAAAATTGAACAGCTATGCACAAATGCTTTTGTATTGCAATATCTGTAGATTCATCTACTAGTAATACATATTTTTCACCTTCTAAATAATACTTCAGTTTGCTCATTCAATGAAGCAGCAATTATATTTTCTATAATTGCAATAAATTTGGTTGTGTGCAGTTTAATGCCACCAAGAACACTATTTGTGCCATGTTTCTTAACTACTTCACCTATGTGATCTACACCACGAACTGATGAATGACATGCTATTGCAAGGCTAAGTTCGATTTCTGCTTGTTTTTCCTGGTAATTCATGGACGATTTGATAACTTTATCCAGAGTTGTTTGTGATGTACTGGGAGATTTATCTTGGTGTTTCTTTGATTTTTCATGAACAGATATGTTATAAAGTTTTGGCAGCACGTTAGTTTTGCAATACATGCAATATGCATTTTGCCCATCATCAGAAGAAGATTTCAGCCACAAATATTTTACTTCCCACTCTTTTTTTATATTTTCTTCCACCTCTATTATCACTTTTGTACATAGGCTTTTTAAAGGACTTGAAAAAACAAAATAGGTAAAGTTTATGCAAAATATTCCAGTATCAAAGCTTATGAGATAGAATTATCACCAAATGTCTGCTATCACGCAACGGAACAACACTTGCAACACATAGTCTAAGCCCTAACTAACTAGAGACGATCAAAACAGACATGGACCCAAGCCGGTATGGCTGTTACGTACGTGTTTTATACGAGTACAAAACGAAGCTGCAGCGTGTTTGGTGGTATTTATCAACAGAACTGGATCAAGTTTATAGCAACAATAGTGAGCGGGAGTTTTATTTACTTGTTTTATACAAGTACACAAGCATACTTGGTGTTATTGAGGGAGTCATAGTAACAAACTATAAGCCAGCTACCAAAGGCTCATTATGACGTCATCGAACAAACATTTTCAGTAAGTCAAGTTTGCATCAAGCGGCGGCACTGCCAACCAAACACCTCGTGAAGGGGTACCAACATCAAGCCTACAATGCCATAACAATATTAAACTAAGTAAATAATGCATATGATTTGAAATATTTGTAAAAATGGCCAAATTAGTGGCCACATTTGCATAAATGACCCAACTGATGTTTTCATGGCCACATAGTTAAAAAAATGGCCCCAATTTCGAAAAAAATGGCCATGAAATGGATAATCTGGCAACCCTCGCTCAGAGTGACTGGCTTTATTAAAACAAAAGTTGTCAATCACTTTGAGCTGTGTGAATTTCACTTTGCTAGTTTTATCAAGTAAATTCTTTCCCATGTAATATTGATAAAAGTCTGAAGCCAATCAGAAAAGGTATTTTCCAGGAACTGACCTGATTCTAGCGATTCTAAGTTTGTATTCAGTTTCAATAAAATTTCAATTTTGCACTTCCTTATTATAGAAGTCATCAGAAATATACTGAAGCCCATCAGAAGAATCATTATTTAATTACACAATAAAAACAAATATCATTACTTATTCAGTAAAACTGAATTTTTTTTACTAATGGCAACCAAGAAGCAGTGTGACTCTTGTGTCCAGGACACCACATCATGTAACCCTTGTGTCTAGGATACCACATCATGTGACCCTTGTGTCCAGGACACCACATCATGTGACCCTTGTGTCAAGGACACCACATCATGTGACCCTTGGGTCCAGGACACCACATCATGTAACCCTTGTGTCCAGGACACCACATCATGTAACCCTTGTGTCCAGGACACCACATCATGTAACCCTTGTGTCCAGGACACCACATCATGTGACCCTTGTGTCCAGGACACCACATCATGTGACCCTTGTGTCCAGGACACCACATCATGTGGCCCTTGTGTCCAGGACACCACATCATGTGACCCTTGTGTCCGTTACACCACATCATATAACCCTTGTGTCCAGGACACCACATCATGTGACCCTTGTGTCCAGGACACCACATCTTGTAACCCTTGTGTCCAGGATACCACATCATGTGACCCTTGTGTCCAGGGCACCACATCATGTGACTCTTGTGTCCAGGACACCACATCATGTGACCCTTGGGTCCAGGACACCACATCATGTAACCCTTGTGTCCAGGACACCACATCATGTAACACTTGTGTCCAGGACACCACATCATGTAACCCTTGAGTCCAAGACACATCATGTGACCCTTGTGTCCAGGACACCACATCATGTGACCCTTGTGTCCAGGACACCACATCATGTGACCCTTGTGTCCAGGACACCACATCATGTGACCCTTGTGTCCAGGACACCACATCATGTAACCCTTGTGTCCAGGACACCACATCATGTAACCCTTGTGTCCAGGACACCACATCATGAAAACCCTTGTGTCCAGGACACCACATCATGTGACCCTTGTGTCCAGGACACCACATCATATAACCCTTGTGTCCAGGACACCACATCATATGACCCTTGTGTCTAGGACACCACATTATGTAACCCTTGTGTCCAGGACACCACATCATGTGACCCTTGTGTCCAGGACACCACATCATGTAACCCTTGTATCCAGGACACCACATCATGTAACCCTTGTGTCCAGGACACCACATCATGTGACCCTTGTGTCCAGGACACCACATCATGTGACCCTTGTGTCCAGGACACCACATCATGTGACCCTTGTGTCCAGGACACCACATCATGTAACCCTTGTGTCCAGGACACCACATCATGTGACCCTTGTGTCCAGGACACCACATCATGTGACCCTTGTGTCCGTTACACCACATCATATAACCCTTGTGTCCAGGACACCACATCATGTGACCCTTGTGTCTAGGACACCACATCATGTAACCCTTGTGTCCAGGACACCACATCATGTAACCCTCATGTCCAGGACACCACATCATGTGATCCTTGTGTCTAGGACACCACATCATGTAACCCTTGTGTCCAGGACACCACATCATGTGACCCTTGTGTCCAGGACACCACATCATGTAACCCTTGTGTCCAGGACACCACATAATGTAACCCTTGTGTCCAGGACACCACATCATGTAACCCTCGTGTCCAGGACACCACATCATGTGACCCTTGTGTCCAGGACACCATATCATGTAACCCTTGTGTTCAGGACACCACATCATGTAACCCTTGTGTTCAGGACACCACATCATGTAACCCTTTTGTCCAGTACACCACATCATGTAACCCTTGTGTCCAGGACACCACATCATGTAACCCTTGTGTCCAGGACACCACATCATGTAACCCTTGTGTCCAGGACACCACATCATGTAACCCTCGTGTCCAGGACACCACATCATGTGACCCTTGTGCCCAGGACACCACATCATGTAACCCTTGTGTCCAGGACACCACATCATGTAACCCATGTGTTCAGGACACCACATCATGTAACCCTTTTGTCCAGTACAGAACATCATGTAACCCTTGTGTCCAGGACACCACATCATGTAACTCTTGTGTCCAGGACACCACATCATGTAACCCTTGTGTCCAGAACATCCACATCATGTAACCCTCGTGTCCAGGGCACCACATCATGTAACCCTTGTGTCCAGGACACCACACCATGTAACCCTTGTGTCCAGGACACCACATCATGTAACCCTTGTGTCCAGGACACCACATCATGTGACCCTTGTGTCCAGGACACCACATCATATAACCCTTGTGTCCAGGACACCACATCATATGACCCTTGTGTCCAGGACACCACATCATGTGACCCTTGTGTCCAGGACACCACATCATGTGACTCTTGTGTCTAGGACACCACATCATGTAACCCTTGTGTCCAGGACACCACATCATGTAACCCTTGTGTCCAGGACACCACATCATGTGACCCTTGTGTCCAGGACACCACATCATTTGACCCTTGTGTCCAGGACACCACATCATGTGACCCTTGTGTCCAGGACACCACATTATGTAACCCTTGTGTCCAGGACACCACATCATGTGACCCTTGTGTCCAGGACACCACACCATGTGACCCTTGTGTCCGTTACACCACATCATATAACCCTTGTGTCCAGGACACCACATCATGTGACCCTTGTGTCTAGGACACCACATCATGTAACCCTTGTGTCCAGGACACCACATCATGTAACCCTCATGTCCAGGACACCACATCATGTGACCCTTGTGTCTAGGACACCACATCATGTGACCCTTGTGTCCAGGACACCACATCATGTAACCTTTGTGTCCAGGACACCACATCATGTGACCCTTGTGTCCAGGACACCACATCATGTAACCCTTGTGTCCAGGACACCACATCATTTAACCCTCGTGTCCAGGACACCACATCATGTGACCCTTGTGTCCAGGACACCACATCATGTAACCCTTGTGTCCAGGACACCACATCATGTAACCCTTGTGTTCAGGACACCACATCATGTAACCCTTTTGTCAAGTACACCACATCATGTAACCCTTGTGTCCAGGACACCACATCATGTAACCCTTGTGTCCAGGACACCACATCATGTAACCCTTGTGTCCAGGACACCACATCATGTAACCCTCGTGTCCAGGACACCACATCATGTGACCCTTGTGTCCAGGACACCACATCATGTAACCCTTGTGTCCAGGACACCACATCATGTAACCCTTGTGTTCAGGACACTACATCATGTAGCCCTTTTGTCCAGTACAGAACATCATGTAACCCTTGTGTCCAGGACACCACATCATGTAACCCTTGTGTCCAGGACACCACATCATGTAACCCTTGTGTCCAGAACATCCACATCATGTAACCCTCGTGTCCAGGACACCACATCATGTGACCCTTGTGTCCAGGACACCACATCATGTGAACCTTGTGTCCAGGACACCACATCATGTGACCCTTGTGTCCAGGACACCACATCATGTGACCCTTGTGTCCAGGACACCACATCATGTGACCCTTGTGTCCAGGACACCACATCATGTGACCCTTGTCATTCTCCAGTTATGACATGGATTCAAAGGATTCCATTTTTTTCTTCTATTTTACATCAACAAATTTGTCTGCACGAAAGTAAAACTTAATAGGTATTATCGTGGCCCTACAATGCATCAGCCATTAAATAGTATAATTGTTCGGAAGAGGTAAACTGAAATTTTTTTAACGGGATTTAAGGGAAGTAAATTTTTCACACTGTTTCACCTATAAAATGGCCAGTTTCCCACCAACACTTTTGACTTTTATAAGAACATAAGAAGAACATAAGAAAGAAGGAACACTGCAGCAGGCCTACTGGCCCATGCGAGGCAGGTCCAATTCTCCCACCGGCTTAAGCCAATGCCCCGACCCAGCCAGTCAGGTTACATTCATTAAGGAAGGAGCACGGCATCTGACCTAGTAGCACAAACTAGTCAGGTACAACTCACACCCGCACCCACTCATTATTTATCTGCCTTTTTAAACTACACAACGTTTTAGCCTCTATAACTGTACCGGAGTTGTTCCCTCATCCTATATCCCTTCTGATTCTAATTTATCCAACTTAAAGCCATTGCTTGAGTCCTGTCAATACAAGATATTTTAGCACGCTATTTACATCCCCTTATTTATTCCTGTTTTCCATTTATATCCCTCAATCATATCCCCCTAATTCTACGCCTTTCAGGAGTGCAGATTCAGGGCCCTCAGTCTACCTCATAGGGAAGATTTCTGATACATGGAATCAACTTAGTCATCCTCCTTGTACATTTTCCAGTGCATTTATTTCATTCTGTATACAGGAGACCAAAACTGTGCAGCATAATCTAGATGAGGCCTAACAGGATATAAGGTTGAAGAACAACCTGAGGACTCCTATTATTTATGCTTCTTGATATGAAGCCAAGATCTGTTTGCTTTATTGCGAACACTTATGCACTGCTGTCTTGGTTTGATTACTGCTAACCAGAACTCCTAAATCCTTTTTGCAATCAATATTAATCTCATTATTTAGTTTAAAATGTGATGGTTTTGTCGTCCAATATTTAGAACTTTGCATTTATCTATATTAAACTGCATCTGCCACTTCTCCGACCACTGCATCAGTCTATTCAAATCTCCTGGAGTGCTCTAATGTCCTCATTTGAATGAATTGGACGGCCTATTTTGGTGTCATCGGCAAACTTGCTTATGTCGCTATTTATTCCCCATCTATGTCGTTTATGTAGATTAGAACAACAAGG
>WNWK01012383.1:0-59865 GCA_009830355.1 Cherax destructor | reverse complement strand
CACCATATTGGGGGCTTTTGGCTTTACATCTTTATACCTTTTATGTTCCCCCTATGTATCATTGTCCCTTTTGTCTAAATAAATGTTATTATTATTATTATTATTATTATTATTATTATTATTATTATTATTATTATTATTATTATTTTTTTTAATTTTTTTTTCCTTTATTTTCCCTGTTTCATATTTTCGTGGATATTTACATAGTTTTTCATGTGATTTATAAGTGTCATATTCATTTTTTTCTGATCAGTGTTCTTGTTTCATATTCTTGAAGTATGTCTCATGATCTTTTCTTGTATGTTTCATATTTTTCATGTATGTTTCATGTTCTTTGTGTATTTTTCATGTTTACTTAGTGTGTATACTTCATGTTTTATTCTTGTGTTTCGTGTGTTCTTTATGTAAGTTCGCCCGTCTGAGCTAGCCTCCCCAGGGACCCAATGTGACTTTTTTTCCCCGGGGATAGGGAGTCCTGGTTCTTCACCCAATGAACTTGGGGGGGGGTTTCATTCATCAATGAACTGTAGGGAGGTGCTGGTTCATTCATCAATGAACTGTAGGGAGGTGCTGGTTCATTCATCAGTGAACTGTAGGGAGGTGCTGGTTCATTCATCAATGAACTCTTGGGAGGTGCTGGTTCATTCATCAATGAACTCTAGGGAGGTGCTGGTTCATTCATCAGTGAACTGTAGGGAGGTGCTGGTTCATTCACCAATGAACTCTAGGGAGGTGCTGGTTCATTCATCAATGAACTCTAGGGAGGTGCTGGTTCATTCATCAGTGAACTGTAGGGAGGTGCTGGTTCATTCATCAGTGAACTGTAGGGAGGTGCTGCTTCATTCATCAGTGAACTGTAGGGAGGTGCTGGTTCATTCACCAATGAACTCTAGGGAGGTGCTGGTTCATTCATCAATGAACTCTAGGGAGGTGCTGGTTCATTCATCAATGAACTGTAGGGAGGTGCTGGTTCATTCATCAATGAACTCTAGGGAGGTGCTGGTTCATTCATCAGTGAACTGTAGGGAGGTGCTGGTTCATTCATCAGTGAACTGTAGGGAGGTGCTGCTTCATTCATCAGTGAACTGTAGGGAGGTGCTGGTTCATTCACCAATGAACTCTAGGGAGGTGCTGGTTCATTCATCAATGAACTCTAGGGAGGTGCTGGTTCATTCATCAGTGAACTGTAGGGAGGTGCTGGTTCATTTATCAATGAACTGTAGGGAGGTGCTGGTTCATTCATCAGTGAACTGTAGGGAGGTGCTGGTTCATTCATCAATGAACTGTAGGGAGGTGCTGGTTCATTCATCAATGAACTGTAGAGAGGTGCTGGTTCATTCATCAATGAACTGTAGGGAGGTGCTGGTTCATTCATCAGTGAACTGTAGGGAGGTGCTGGTTCATTCATCAGTGAACTGTAGAGAGGTGCTGGTTCATTCATCAGTGAACTGTAGAGAGGTGCTGGTTCATTCATCAATGAACTGGTTCATTCACCAAAGAACTTTAGGAAGGTGCTGGTTCATTTGCATACCTGTTATAATTGTGGTGTTGGGCTGAGATTGCTCTCATTATTCTCAGGAGAGCTTCCACAGTGTTCTTACTCCAAGCCTGGTTATGCTTTTATGAAAATTGGAAAATATGTATTACTTGAAGTAATCAGTCAATACACACACACACACACACACAACACACACACACACACACACACACATGTAGTTCCCATTTTTAAGAAAGGAAACAGAAACGAGGCACTAAACTATAGACCAGTGTCACTGACATGTATAGTGTGCAAAGTTATAGAGATTATCAGGAGAAGAGTGGTAGAGCACCTGGAACGGAACAAGATTATAAATGACAACCAGCACGGATTCAGGGAAGGCAAATCCTGTGTCACAAACCTCCTGGAGTCTTGTGACAATGTAACAGAGGTAAGACACGAGAGAGAAGGGTGCGTTGACTGCATTTTTTGGACTGCAAGAAGGCCTTCGATACAGTTCCTCACAAGAGATTAGTGCAGAAGCTAGAGGATCAGGCACGTATAACAGGAAGGGCACTGCAATGGATCAGAGAATACCTGACAGGGAGGCAACAACGAGTCATGGTACGTGATGAGGTATCATAGTGGGCGCCTGTGACGAGCGGGGTCCCACAAGGGTCAGTTCTAGGACCAGTGCTGTTTTTGGTATATGTGAATGACATGATAGAAGGGATAGACTCAGAAGTGTCCCTGTTCTCAGATGATGTGAAGTTAATGAGGAGAATTAAATCAGATGAGGATCAGGCAGGACTATAAAGAGACCTGAACAGGCTAGACACGTGGTCAAACAACTAGTTTCTCGAGTTAACCCCGCTAAATGCAAAGTCATGAAGATCGGGGAAGAAAAAAGAAGACCGCAGACAGTATAGGCTAGGTGGCCAAAGACTGCAAACCTCACTCAAGGAGAAAGATCTTGGGGTGAGTATAACACCGATCACGTCTCCGGAAGAACACATCAACCAGATAACTGGTGCCAGCATACGGGCGCCTGGCAAACCTGAGAATAGCGTTCCGATACCTTAGTAAGGAATCGTTCAAGACACTGTACACTGTGTACGTCAGGCCCATACTAGAGTATGCAGCACCAGTTTGGAACCCACACCTGGTCAAGCACGTTAAGAAATTAAAGAAAGTGCAAAGATTTGCAACAAGGTTAGTTCCAGAGCTAAGGAAAATGTCCTATGAAGAAAGGTTAATGGAAATCGGCCTGACGACACTGGAGGACAGGAGGGTTAGGGAAGATATGATAACGACATACAAAATACTACATGGAATAGATAAGGTGGACAGAGACAGGATGTTCCAGAGAGGGGACGCAGAAACAAGGGGGCACATTTGGAAGCTGAAAACCCAGATGAATCATAGGGATGTTAGGAAGTATTTCTTTAGCCTTAGAGTTGTCAGGAAGTGGAATAATTTGGAGAGTGAAGTAATGGAAGCAAGTTAGATACATAGGTTTAAGAAGAGGTATGATAAAGCTTATGGAGCAGGGAGAGAGTGAATTAGTATCGACCAGTGAAGAGGCGGGGCCAGGAGCTATGACTCGATCCCTGCAACCACATATAGGTGAGTACATACACACACACACACACACACATGCACACACACACACACATGCACACACACACACCACAATTAGGTGAGTAATTAGGTGGGTGAGTACACACACACACACACACACACACACACCTAGGAGCAATCAGTGAAGAGGCGGGGCCAGGAGCTATGAATCGACCCCTGCAACCACAAATAGCTGAGTACACACACCCCGATGGCATGGTGGCTAGCGCTCTTGCTTTACGCACGGAGGGCCCGGGTTCAATTCCCGGCGGGGCCGAAACATTTCGAAGTGTTTCGTTACACACACACACACACACACACACATACACATACATACAACAGGCCTAGTGTCTAATCGACATGTGCCTAGGACAAAATGGTAACTAACACACACACACACACGACTAGTCCCATAGCTAAGAGGTGTGTCCTACGAGGAGAGGTTAAGGGAAATCAACCTGACGACACTGGGGAACAGGAGGGATAGGGAAGCCATGATAACTACATATAAAATACCGAGAGGAATTGGCAAGGTAGATAGGAACAGAATGTTTCAGAGGTGGGACACAACAAGGGGTCACAACTGGAAGTTGAAAACTGATATGAGTCACGGGGATGTTAGGAACTATTTCTTCTCTCATAGAGTTGTCAGGAACAACCTGGAAAATGATGTAGAGGAGGCAGGATTCCATGCATAGCTTTAAGAAGAGGTACGATATAGGTCATGGAGCAGGGAGAGAGTGGACCTAGAAAGCGGGGCCAGGAGCTGTGAATCGACCCCTGCAACCACAAATAGGTGAGTATAGGTGTAGAGCACTTCCCTTAAGACCCCTGGTATGGTATGGTACATTTAAAGGTACAAGTGAGAGGGAGGAATTTAAAGGGAAGGGACATGGACTCTCTCTCTCTCTTCACTCTAGAATGTATTTCTTCCTTCGGCTTTTCTAATGACTTAAATAGTAATTTGTATCTCAGCCATATAACTAGAAATTCTGGATAATAATTAATAATAATAATAATAATAATAATAATAATAATGTATCCTATTTATATCTTTTTAATACAGGTCGTATCTCATCAAGGTAGGGTGACACCCCAAAGAGGAAACACATTCATCATCACTCATTCACTAGCTGTCATATATTATTTCTTTATATCGTCTTCACTTATTATATCTATGGTGTATTATGCCCTAAATTCCAAGATTATATCCTGTATTTTATTGTATTCTATCATATGTCTGTAAATAGAATATTTTGTTCACACTTGTAGATGTATACCTGGAGTATACCTGGAAAGAGTTCCAGGGGTCAACGCCCCTGCGGCCCGGTCTGTGACCAGGCCTCATGTTAGATCAGAGACTGATCAACCAGGCTGTTACTGCTGGCCGCACGCAGTCCAACGTACGAACCACAGCCTGGCTGGTCAGGTACCGACTTTAGGTGCCTGTCCAGTGCCTGCTTGAAGACAGCCAGGGGTTTGTTGGTGATCCCCCTGATGTATGCTGGGAGGCAGTTGAACAGTCTTGGGCCCCTGACACTTATTGTGTTGTCCCTCAACGTGCTAGTGGCACCGCTGCTTTTCATTGGGGGGATGTTACATCGCCTGCCGAGTCTTTTGCTTTCGTAGGGAGTGACCCTCGTGTGCAAGTTTGGTACTAATCCTTCGAAAATTTTCCACGTGTATATAATAATGTATCTCTCCCACCTGCATTCTAGGAGTACAGGTTTAGGAACTTCAAGCTTTCCCAGTAGTTGAGGTGGTTTATCGCAGTTATGCGTGCCGTGAAGGTTCTCTGCACATTTTCAAGGTCAGCAATTTCACCCGCCTTGAAAGGTGCAGTTAGTGTGCAGCAATATTCCAGCCTAGATAGAACAAGCGACCTGAAAAGTGTCAACATGGGCTTGGTATCCCTGGTTTTGAAGGTTCTCATTATCCATCCTGTTATTTTTCTAGCAGATGCGATTGCTACGGTGTTATGGTCCTTGAATTTGAGATCCTCTGACATGATCACTCCCAGGTCTTTGACATTAGTTTTTTCGCTCTATTGTGTGGTTGGAATTTGTTTTGTACTCCGATGAGATTTTAATTTCTTCACGTTTTCCATATCTGAGGAACAGGATGGGAGTGAGTACTGTGCCTTGTGGAACAGAGCTTTTCACTGTAACCGCTTCGGACTTTACTCTGTTGACTACTACTCTTTGTGTTCTACTTGTTAGGAAATTATAGATCCATCTACCAACTTTTCCTGTTATTCCTTTATCACGCATTTTGTGTGCTATTACACCATGGTCACACTTGTCAAAGGCTTTTGCAAAGTCTGTGTATATTACATCTGCATTCTGTTTGTCTTCTAGAGCATCCAGAACCTTGTCGTAGTGGTCCAGTAGTTGGGACAGGCAGGAGCGACCTGCTCTAAACCCATGCTGTCCTGGGTTGTGCAATTGATGGGTATCAAGATGAGTGGCGATCTTGCTTCTTAGAACCCTTTCAAAGATTTTTAGGATATGGGACGTTAGCGCTATTGGTCAATACATTCCAAGCATCTGTGACCTTCCAAGGTTTAAAGTCACTAGAAATAGCAACGAAGATTTTATTCGGATCAGTTACCCTATTGCTTTACTGACCCCTTTGTGGAGCGGGGCTATGTCTGTTGGTTTTAGTAACTGCGGGACGACCCCAGTGTCCATGCCCCCTCTCCATAGGATGTTAAAAGCACGTGATAGGTGCTTCTTGCAGTTCTTGATGAACACGGAGTTCCATGAGTAGCTCTATATAACACATTAAGCTGTATATATATATATATATATATATATATATATATATATATATATATATATATATATATATATATATTTGTGTGTGTGTGTGTACTCACCTATTTGTAATTGCAGGGGTCGAGACATAGCTCCTGGCCCCGCCTCTTCACTGATCGCTACTACGTCCTCTCTCTCCCTGCTCCATGAGCTTTATCATACCTCGTCTTAAAACTATGTATGATTCCTGCCTCCACTACATCACTTGCCAGACTGTTACACTTCCTGACAACTCTATGACTAAAGAAATACTTCCTAACATCTCTATGACTCATCTGAGTCTTCAGCTTCCAATTGTGACCGCTTGTTTCTGTGTCCCCTCTCTGGAACATCTTGTGTATGTGTGTGTGTGCACTTATAACTGTGGTTATTTATGTCAGTTACTTTCTCGATTGGGTTAGCAGCTAGAAAAGGACCAGTGGAAATAAGCCACATGGCTTGGCTTTTTTTATTATTCTGGCTTATTAACTCTGTAGGGGTAACTGATCCGAATAAAATCTTCGTTGCTATTTCTAGTGACTTTAAACCTTGGAAGGTCACAGATGCTTGGAATGTATTGATTCTGTCCCTTTCTCTCGCAGTTATGTCACTGATGCTCTCAGCTCCCTATAAAAAAATATATAAAAACAGTTATGTTGTGGTTAAGGCAAGTATTATATATAAAAAATAAAGCCTAAAGTTTTGAAAACATATGTGAAGTTGACATGAATAAAATAAGGTTTGAAAACCAGGATTTTATGATAATTAAATAGGAATGACGGCTACGTTTTATGGTCAGTTTTAGAGACGCAGGATTGTGGCGTTACGCTGATGCGTATGTTACAAGGTTGTAGTGAGAGATAACTATGTTTATGTAGCAGTCGTCACCTAAGATACTTGTGGCGCGAGTTGTAGCGTCTTCTGATAACTGAAGGCCCTAGATTCGATCCTAACACGAGTGGAAACCTGTGACTCCCCCTTAGGGTTTAGCGTTTAAAGTGCCATGAAACACTCTCCGAGGAGGAGGATTAAAGGACCCAAATTGAAATAAGCCAGACCGTGGCAGTGGCTATATTGGGTTATTAAGGGTTAATAATCCTCTGGGTTAATAATACTAATAAAATCACTCAACATATTGCATTAGCTGTGAGTTTAATGTGAATCCTTCGAGCAGGTCGCCGGGTCATCATCTGGAAAAGACCCGGACCGGGACAACACCGGCGAACCTACAACATTCCAGCAGGTCTGGAGTTTCTTTTACACAGGCACCACCATGACACGGTGGTGTCATGGTGGTCATAGTGTCATAGTTGTAGATGAGTGGAACAAACTCCCAAGTAGCGTCGTTGAAAAGAGAACTTTGGGTACCATTAAAAATAGGCTGCCCAGGTACAGTACATAATTGGATGTGGTACGGTGTGAGTTGGACCTGCCTAGCATGGATCAGTAGGCCTCTGTTCTCATTTTCTTATAGGATAGGATCACAAGACACATTATTAGTACTCGTACTTCATTCAGCTACAGTGTATGTGATAACAGTAAGGCAAATATTACACTGTAGTTGGGGCAGACATACGGGTGTCAGTCACTGTCAGAGCCATGAATGGTCTTCCGGAACACATGATGCTACGATATCACTTTGACATACATTTAAATTAGACACATATGCAACACTTGGGTATCTTTATTGATGAAACGTTTCGCCACACAGTGGCTTCATCAGTCCAATACAAAGTAGAAAGGTGTAAAGATACCCAAGTGTTGCATATGTGTATAATTTATCAACTTGTCGGTTCTCTGAATCATTCGTCTACATCCTGTCTGACACAGCAACATCTTGGGATCTTGATACAAACGAATTCTTCAACACTTGTCCAACCTTTGGACGAAGACCTACTTCGACTAGTGGATGGTACCACTATGACCCCGCCTCCTCCTGCTTCGCCTCACCTGACTACAGTATATAAGCAACTTCTTTTGACCTATGCTTAACTCACTACAAGATTGATGGACTGAACACATCGACTCCAGGCCGAGGGACTGATTACCTCAAACTCCTCCTCTCCTTACAACTTTCTACTTTGTATTGGACTGATGAAGCCAGTGTGGCGAAACGTTTCCTCAATAATTTATCAACTTGTCGGTTCTCTGAACCATTCATCTACGACATACATTTAACACATTTTCAACGAGTACAGTGGTTTATTATCAACTTATTTAAATACTGTACTTCAAAACAGGCAGAAATATTCTAAATATTAACACAGTAGGTAAATATTATGCAGTGATAAAACGCATTCACACACACACATACATATAAAACCACCATACACAAGAGAGTGTAAATGAAATTAAGAAAGAATGTTTGATATCATGTGTTATGAAGCCACGTGGCTGATGCAAGTGTGGCAGTCAGCAGGGTTGGCAGGCCTGTGTGTGTTACCGCTCCCTCAGTCTTACCAACTTGTAATAAATATTGTATTAAAAACAATGTAATCTTTTGTCTTAGTAAGAGGGGCATAAGTATATTTAATTAAACTAATAATGTAATCTGTTGTTACCTTAGTAAGAGATGCACAAATATATTTAATTAAACTAATAATGTAATTTGTTATAATAATAATAATAATAATAATAATAATAATAATAATAATAATAATATCTTTATTTACTACAAGTACATGTACAAGGTATACAGGCCCAGCTGACATCAATGACATACTACTATATAGAAAGTCACTTGTTATGTTGAGCATTTCCCGCAAATTAGGTCAGTTTTGTCCCAGGATGCGACCCACACCAGTCAACTAACACCCAGGTACCTATTTTAAACTGACGGGTGGACAGGGACAGCAGGTGTCTTATGGAAACACCTCCTTAATGTTTTCCAGCGTTACCGGAGGAGATTCGAACCCCGGAGTGTGAGTTGAGTGCGCTAGCGATCCAGCTACGGGACACCTGAATAGATGTATAAATATATTTAATCAAACTAATAATATAACCTGTTATCTAGGTGAGAAATGCATTTATTTATTAAACTAACTAATATTCACTAAATGTTGTGTATTGTTTGAGGTGTTTCATGAAATATGTGTATATATATAGGTAGGTAGACTCCAGGTATGACGATTTGGTCGGCAAACTCTTTATTTCAGCATAATACAATGTTTGTACAGATATATATATGTCCTTGAGGCAGGACAATGTGTCGTGGGGTCGAACCCTGGCCTGCCGCAGTTTGGTATATATATATATATATATATATATATATATTATATATATATATATATATATATATATATATATATATATATATATATATACCAAACTGCTGAGGCAGTTCGACCCCACATTTCTGCCTCAAGGACAACACAACGTACGTACATCCTATCCACTCCGCCATCGATCCTAGAAATAACATGAGACTAGCGGAGTGGATAGGATGACACGTACATTGTCTTGTCTCTTGAGGCAGGACAATGTGTCGTGGGGTCGAACCCTGGCTTGCCACACGTCGTGCCGAATAGGTAAAACTGGTCACTTAGCAAGAACTCTTTTAAAATTAAATCCTTTCTAAAAATTTCTCTTATACATTTAAAGATTTATTTTTTCATTTATGTTAATATAAAAATTAATGATTTTGTACCAAAAGTACCTTAGGAAACTTACCTAACCATATTATAACAAGCACTATTTAATTTAGTAATACAACTAAATATATTTTATATATTTTATATATTTTGTAGGTAATAGGTTGGTAGACAGCAACCACCCAGGGAGGTACTACCGTCCTGCCAGGTGACTGTGAAACAGAAACCTGAAACTGTTTTACATGATGGTAGGATTGCTGGTGTCTTTTTTTCTGTCTCATAAACACCCTGGATAACAGATATACATATCTAGCTGCTACTACTTACACTTTAGGTCACACTACACAGGCATGCACATGCATATATATAGATACACACATCTAGGGTTTTCTTCTTTTTCTTAATATCTCTTGTTCTTTTTATTTTCTCTATTGTCCATGGGGAAGTGAAAAAGAATCTTTCCTCCGTAAGCCATGTGTGTCGTATGAGGTGACTAAAATGCTGGGAGCAATGGGCTAGTAACCCCTTCTCCTGTACACATTTACTAAAAACGAGAAGAAGAAAAACTTTATAAAATTGGGTTGTCTGAATGTGCGTGGATGTAGTGCGGATGATAAGAAAGAGATGATTGCTGATGTTATGAATGAAAAGAAGTTGGATGTCCTGGCCCTAAGCGAAACAAAGCTGAAGGGGGTAGGCGAGTTTCAGTGGGGAGAAATAAATGGGATTAAGTCAGGAGTATCTGAGAGAGTTAGAGCTAAGGAAGGGGTAGCAATAATGTTGAAGGATCAGTTATGGAAGGAGAAGAGGTAATATAAATGTGTAAATTCAAGGATTATGTGGATTAAAATAAGGGTCGGATGCGAAAAGTGGGTCATAATAAGCGTGTATGCACATGGAGAAGAGAGGAGTGTAGAGGAGAGAGAGAGATTTTGGGAGATGTTAAGCGAATGTATAGAAACTTTTGAACCAAGTGAGGGAGTAATTGTGGTAGGGGACCTAAATGCTAAAGTAGGAGAAACATGTAGAGAGGGTGTGGTAGGTAAGTTTGGGGTGCCAGGTGTAAATAATAATGGGAGCCCTTTGATTGAACTTTGTATAGAAAGGGGTTTAGTTATAGGTAATACATATTTTAAGAAAAAGAGGATAAATAAGTATACAAAATATGATGTAGGGCATAATGACAGTAGTTTGTTGGACTAAGTATTGGTAGATAAAAGACTGTTGAGTAGACTTCAGGATGTACATGTTTATAGAGGGGCCACATATATATCAGATCACTTTTTAGTTATAGCTACAGTGGGAGTAAAAGGTAGATGGGATACAAGGAAAATAGAAGCAGTAAATAAGAGAGAGGTGAAGGTTTATAAACTAAAAGAGGAGGCAGTTAGGGTAAGATATGAACAACTATTGGAGGATAGATGGGTAGTGAGTGTGTAGGCAATAGGGTCGAAGATGTATGGAGTAGGTTAAAAAATGTAGTGTTAGAGTGTTCAGCAGAAGTTTGTGGTTACAGGAAAGTGGGTGCGGGAGGGAAGAAGAGCGATTGGTGGAATGATGATGTAAAGAGAGTAGTAAGGGTGAAAAAATTAGCATATGAGAGGTTTTTACAAAGTAGAAGTAATGCAAGGAGGGAAGAGTATATGGAGAGAAAAAGAGAGGTTAAGAGAGTGGTGAAGCAATGTAAAAAGAGAGCGAATGAGAGAGTGGGGGAGATGTTATCAACAAATTTTGTTGAAAATAAGAAAAAGTTTTGGAGTGAGAATAATAAGTTGAGGAAGCCTAGGGAACAAATGGATTTGACAGTTAAAAATAGGAGAGGAGAGTTATTAAATGGAGAGTTAGAGGTATCGGAAAGATGGAGGGAATATTTTGAGAATTTGTTAAATGTTGATGAAGACAGGGAAGCTGTGATTTCGTGTATAGGGCAAGGAGGAATAACATCTTGTAGGAGTGTGGAAGAGCCAGTTGTGAGTGTGGGGGAAGTTCGTGAGGCAGTGGGTAGAATGAAAGGGGGTAAGACAGCTGGGATTGATGGGATAAAGATAGAAATGTTTAAAGCAGGTGGGGATATAGTTTTGGAGTGGTTGGTGCTATTATTTAATAAATGTATGGAAGAGGGTAAGGTACCTAGGGATTGGCAGAGAGCGTGTATTGTTCCTTTGTAGAAAGGCAAAGGGGACAAAAGAGAGTGCAAAAATTATAGGGGAATAAGTCTGTTGAGTGTACCTGGTAAAGTGTATGGTAGAGTTATTATTGAAAGAATTAAGAGTAAGACAGAGAGCAGGATAGCAGATTAACAAGGGGGCTTTAGGAAAGGTAGGGGGTGTGTAGACCAAGTGTTTACAGTGAAACATATAGGTGAACAGTATTTGGATAAGGGTAAAGAGGTTTTTGTGGCATTTATGGATTTGGAAAAGGCGTATGATAGGGTGGATCGGGGGGGCAATGTGGCAGATGTTGCAGGTGTATGGAATAGGAGGTAGGTTACTGAAAGCAGTGAAGAGTTTTTATGAGGATAGTGAGGCTCAGGTTAGAATGTGTAGGAGGGAGGGGGACTATTTCCCAGTAAAAGTGGGCCTTAGACGAGGATGTGTGATGCCACTGTAGTTGTTCAATATATTTATAGATGGGTTGTAAGAAAAGTGAATGAGAGGGTCTTGGCAAGAGGTGTGGGGTTAAAAGATAAAGAATCAAATACAAAGTAAGAGTTGTCACAGTTGCTTTTTGCTGATGACACTGTGCTTTTGGGAGATTCTGAAGAGAAGTTGCTGAGGTTGGTGGATGAATTTGATAGGGTGTGTAAAAGAAGAAAATTGAAAGTGAATATTGGAAAGAGTAAGATGATGAGGATAACAAAAAGATTAGGTGACGAAAGATTGGATATCAGAGTGGAGGGAGAGAGTATGGAGGAGGTGAATGTATTCAGATATTTGCGAGTGGACATGTCAGCAGATGGGTCTATGAAGGATGAGATGAATCATAGAATTGATGAGGGGAAAACGGTGAGTGGAGCACTTCGGAGTCTGTGGAGACAAAGAACTTTGTCCATGGAAGTAAAGAGGGGAATGTATGAGAGTATAGTTATACCAACACTCTTATATGGGTGTGAAGCATGGGTGATGAGTGTTGCAATGAGGAGAAGGCTGGAGGCAGTGGAGATGTCATGTCTGAGGTCAATGTGTGGTGTGAATATAATGCAGAGAATTCGGAGTTTGGAAATTTGGAGGAGGTGCGGGACAGAATGACTTCGAGAGTGTATAAATCTGTAGTGGAGGGAAGGCGGGGTAGGGGTCGGCCTAGGAAAGGTTGGAGGGAGGGGTAAAGGAGGTTTTGTGTGCGATGGGCTTGGACTTCCAGCAAGCATGTGTGAGCGTATTTGATAGGAGTGAATGGAGACAAATGGTTTTTAATACCTGACGTGCTGTTGGAGTGTGAGCAAAGTAACATTTATGAAGGGATTCAGGGAAACCGGCAGGCCGGACTTGAGTCCTGGAGATGGGAAGTACAGTGTCTGCACTCTGAAGGAGGGGTGTTAATGTTGCAGTTTTATAACTGTAGTGTAAAGCACCCTTCTGGCAAGACAGTGATGGAGTGAATGATGATAAAAGTTTTTCTTTTTCGGGCCACCCTGCCTTGGTGGGAATCGGCCGATGTGTTAATAAATAAGTTGTTAATAAATATTTTATATAAGTTTACAGTAATTTAATAATAAATAAACACAATGAAATATATTTTTTTTCGTTAGGTTCAGAATGATTTTTTGCGAAATTATTGCATACACAAATTTTCGTTTGTCTTACTCGGCAAGAAGAGCATTACTATTTAAGCCAAAATCGCAAGTTTTACCTATTCATGATTTCGGGGCTGCACCATGCTCAGCCCTTCTAGGGCAGGGTTGGTGCCAAAGCTAGAGCTTGCTACCATCTGCAGCTCGCAAGACTGCCCTTCCTGTCAGCCTCCCAGAGAGGCCTAGCTTCTCCCTACGAGCCCCGTGTGGGTGGGGAACGTGGCTAGGCCTGGGGACAATTGGTCCCAGATGATGAGGGGGTACTTGTACTTCCTCCCATGGGAGACATAGGTCTCAGACACTCCCAAGACAGGGAGCAAAGGCCAGGTCACCATCTGGAAAAGACCCGGGCCGGGGGTGTTCCGGCGAATCTACACCCCCCTTTTACCTTTTCGGTCAATTAGCAAGAATTCATTTAAAATTAAGTTCTTTCTAAAAATTTCTCTTATACATTTAAAAATATATATTTTTTTCATATACATTTAATAATAAACAAACACAGTGAAACATATTTTTTTCGTTAGATTCAGAATGGTTTTTTCGAAATACATAATTGCATACACAAATTTTCGCTAGCATTAGAACTGGACAGATTCTAATGCTCTATTTATTCATTTGAGAGATTTTAACCATCCAATTGATTTTAAAAAGGCTGAGAAAGTTGTATCAAGCAAGTCCATGGTCGACAGGAATATAATAGAATCCTTTTTCATAAAAAGCAGTTTTGAAAATAATATGAATATATCTTTTGGTTTATATAAATTGGATTCGTTAATGCATGGGTAGAGTATCAGGTATATTTCACTGCGTCGGGTGTTGTCACGCGACTGTGAGGTGTAGTTTTGCCCCTTTATATGCCTTCCTGTTGATGTTTTGTTTTTTATAGTTCCTTGATAATGTGAGAAGTCACGAAAGCGCTTGGAATTTCGCTATTTTTTTCACAGTGGTTGTTTTGCATATTGTGATATCACCTGTTTACTGTGATCTTATTGCATTAATGGATACCACACAACTCTTCAGAATGTTCTCGGTAAGCTTTCCTAATCATATTTCTTTTGTTTCCCAGTTTTCGTCTGCACTGATCAAGTCACACAAGCTTAAAATTCGACTTAACTTTTTAAAAAACTGTTTGAATGAACAAGTTTTGCCCAAATCTCTTTTACCAAATAGACTCCTTGACATGAGAGATCGTCCTTTTACCTGGAGTATACCTGGAGAGAGTTCCAGGGGTCAACACCCCTGCGGCCCGGTCTGTGACCAGGCCTCATGTTATATCAGAGCCTGATTTTATGAGAATTATTCTTCAGAAACATTGAAATTACTAAAATACAGGAGAAAGAAGCATTCAGAATATTGTAATGGGGAATCCATCACTTCAGTTTCCTCAGTAAAATATCTGGGAATCCCCTTTGACTCATGCATGTCAGGAGAACTGATAGGTAACAGTGTAGTAAAGAAAGCGAATGCCAGACTGAAGTTCCTCTACAGACAAGCACAGTGTCTACCTACTGAGGCTCGCAGGACCCTATGTCTAGCCCTTATACAATGTCATATGGACTACGCTTGCTCTTCATGGTACTCTGCCTTGACAAAAAAACTGAAAGATAAACTGCAAATCACACAGAACAAAATGGTAAGATTCATCCTGGACCTGGGTCCAAGAGAACATGTAGGCCAGGATGAATTACAACAATTGGATATGCTAAATTTGAAGACAGACTAAAACAACTTAAGTTAAATCAAGTTTATAAAATTGCTCACAAACAGTGTCCAGAATATCTTGCTGCCAATTTTGACAAGGCTGGGAACCAAAGCAGTCATAGTACTAGGGGGAGAGAGCACAACTTTGTAGTACCCACAGTCAGTGGCCAGGCTTCAAACACCTTTCATTGTACAGCAATAAAGGAATTGAACAGACTGCCTGCACATGTCAAAGCCAGTCATAGCATGAGCCAGTTCAAGAAGAGAGCCAAAAAGTACCTAATGAATGTAGCGACAGAAAGGGAGGAGAATGATTTTTTATTTTTTTTAGCTAACACACATGCACATGTAAATAACTCTTTTTACCTCATTCCTAGTATATATCCTTTATAATATAATAACATATATCTCCTACAATGTATAATATTAAGGTATTAAATGGAACCAAATGGAAATAAGTCACTCTGACTTTTTTGGGTTATCCTAGGTTTTCTTCACATATCAAACAACAAACAAACAAACAAACAAATTTTATTTCATTGCAGATTACATGGGTATCGGAAGTTACAATGTAAATTGAGTGCAAGGAGAGCCACTGACATGCCATGGCATTAGGGGCAGCTTATTCTAGTCCTTAAAAACTATGTACTTAATATTAGAGAAATTTATTGAGTTTATTCTAGTTAAAAATTATTTTCAAAATTACAATATGATGAAATTTTACTGTTTAAATTATTATATAATGATATTAGATTGTTACAGGTGTTAAGATTCTTGAATGATAATATGGAATTGAGATTATCTTAAGGAAAATAACATTGAGCATTTTTGACATTAACTTATAATATGAGTAGGGGGTAACATAATAGTAACATATTATTAAAAATTGAGATTATCGTATAGGAAAGTAACAATGAGCATTTTTCAAAGTAGTTTATAGTATGATCATTTAGGTTTGGGTGAGTAGGTGGTTTTTGAGTTGAGTCTTAAATTGATTTTCAGACAAGATTATCTTAATATTTACTGGTAATGAATTCCAGATTCTGGGGCCCTTTATGTGCATAGAATTTTTACATAGGTTGATATGAACACGGGGTATATCAAAAAGTGATCTGTGTCGTGTGTTGTGGTCATGGGTCCTATTAAAGTTGGTGAGGAGAGTTTTGAGCAGAGGGTTTATATTAGAGTGTAAAGTTTTATATATGTAGTAGGCACAAGAGTAAGTATGAATGTTCTTTACGGTGAGTAGTTTGAGACTTTTGAATATTGGTGGAGTATGCTGTCTAGAGTGGGAATTTGTTATCATTCTGACTGCGGCCTTTTGTTGTGTTATGAGTGGTCTAAGGTGATTTAACGTTTTAACGTTTTTTAACGATTTAACTGCTATGTATGATAATCTATGTAAATGTATTTGTGTATACCTGAATAAACTTACTTACTGAGATGGGAAGTACAGTGTCAGCACTCTGGAGGAGGGGTGTTAATGTTGCAGTTTTATAACTGTAGTGTAAGTGCGCCTCTGGCAAGACAGTGATGGAGTGAATGATGATGAAAGTTTTTCTTTTTCGGGCCACCCTGCCTTGGTGGGAATCGGCCGATGTGTTAATAATATATATATATATATATATATATATATATATATATATATATATATATATAAGGCAGGGTGGCCCGAAAAGAAAAAACTTTCATTATATATATATATATATATATATATATATATATATATATATATATATATATATATATATATATATATATATATATATATATATATATATATATATATATATGTCGTGCCGATTAGGTAAAACTTGCGATTTTGGCTTAAATAGGAACGCACTTCTTGCCATATAAGACAAGTGAAAATTTGTGTATGCAATAATTTCGCCAAAATCATTCTGAACATAACGAAAAACATATATTTCATTGTGTTTGTTTATTATTAAATTAATGTTAACGTATCTAAAATATATTTAGTTGGGTTAGGCTAAATTAAATTGCGCTTGTTGTAATAAGGTTAGGTAGGTTTTCAAAGTTTCTCTTGGTACAAAATTATAAATTCTTACATTAACATAAATGAAAAAAATATATCTTTAAACGTATAAGAGAAAATTTTAGAAAGGACTTAATTTTAGATGAGTTCTTGCTAATTGACCAGTTTTACCTAATCGGCACGACATATATATATATATATATATATATATATATATATATATATATATATAAACACTGATCTCTGGCCGACGGAGACTCGACCCTACGAACCTTGTGACAGGAACGCAGTGCTTTACCGACCGTACCACACTGGACCAATACCTTGGCATCCAGCTCACGCTAGACGTTGATCCAAGGCAGCCAGCTTTCAGGCAGGTGGCTTACAGCTTTTCATCTCATCCCCTGCATGCATCGACACAACTAGAGATTTTTACAATGCTAGGAATTCGCAAGAGCAGGCGAAATATTCACAAACACTGATCTCTGGCTGACGGAGACTCGACCCTACGAACCTTGCCTGAAAGCTGGCTGCCTTGGATCAACGTCTAGCGTGAGCTGGATGCCAAGGTATTGGTCCAGTGTGGTACGGTCGGTAAAGCACTGCGTTCCTGTCACAAGGTTCGTAGGGTCGAGTCTCCGTCGGCCAGAGATCAGTGTTTGTGAATATTTCGCCTGCTCTTGCGAATTCTACTATATATATATATATATATATATATATATATATATATATATATATATATATATATATATATATATATATATATATATATATATATATATATATATATATATTGTTTGATGTAGAGGTATAAATGGAATGAAGAATTTTCTAGATGCACATGAAGAATTATAAAAGTTCAATAGCGTATTCGTAATGTTGGCAGCCCTGTGTGCGCGCCAAGAGACGTCATAACGTCATGTTATTGTCAGTCACAGGGGTTGGTGCGCGTGTTTTCGCGGGAGAAAAGGAGTCACGCCCACTTAACTGACTAATTTATTGATGAAGTAATGCCTTGGGGCTCCCCCTACTGCCAGGCACATTCATGCAAGGTAAGTAAATTCACACGCATGCTTGCGCGCGCACACACACAAACACATGCAAGCTGGGAGCTAAGACTCGACTCCTGCAACCACAAACAGGTGAGTACAGAAACACTCACGCTCACATTGAGAGAGAGAGAGTACCACCTGAGAGGGAGGCCATTAAGAGTTCCACATGGAAGGGACGCCAGGAAGAGTACCATTTGGGAGGGAGGTCAGAGAGATCACCATCTGAGAGGATGGTCAGAGAGAACACCATCTGAGAGGATGGTCAGAGAGAACACCATCTGAGAGGATGGTCAGAGAGAACACCATCTGAGAGGATGGTCAGAGAGAACACCATCTGAGAGGGAGGTCAGAGAGAACATCTGAGAGAGAGCTCAGCGAGAGTAACACATGAGAGATAGGTTAGAAGTACCACACGAGAGGGAGGCTGTGTGAAAGCTGGGAAATGGCTTTTTTTCGACTTCAAACATTTAGCGCTGGCAAGTGAGTAGCAAAAGTCGAGGCCAGTGAATAAGCCACTGGTTCAGTGAAAAGTTAGCATTGGTGTGTGTGTGTGTGTACTCACCTAATTGTGGTTGCAGGGGTCGAGTTATAGCTCCTGACCCCGCCTCTTCACTGGTCGCTACTACGTCCACTCTCTCTGCTCCATTAGCTTTATCATACCTCTTCTCAAAGCTATGTATGGATCCTGCCTCCACTACATCACTTCCCAGACTATTCCACTTTCTGACAACTCTGTGACTGAAGAAATACTTCCTAACATCCCTATGACTCATCTGAGTCTTCAGCTTCCAACTGTGACCCCTTGTTACTGTGTCCCATCTCTGGAACATCCTGTCTCTGTCCACCTTGTCGATTCCTCTAAGTATTTTATATGTCGTTATCATATCTCCCCTAACCGTCCTGTCCTCCAGTGTCATCAGGCCTGTGTGTGTGTGTGTGTGTGTGTGTGTGTGTGTGTGTGTATGTGTGTGTGTGTGTGTTCGTGCGTATATGTGTTCACAATATAGGATTGGGGTTTGGGCAGATCAGAGCTAAGTATAGCCCTGATGTTTCTGTTGCCGGATACTAGTGCTGCTATACCCGCCTCCTTCATGATGCCCACGCCTCCCCGGCTGCCCACACACACCCGCTGTACATCCTACACACACTGCACCTTCTTCCCCCGCCTCCACATACAATGCACTACCAACGTACAGCTGCAGATGTATGAGTAACCCTGAAGAGACTGCTCACACATGCACATTTCTATTTACACAGACAAGTTACTCCTGTCAACAAACTACTTCTCTGGCTGACGTTTTATTTGTATCAGCATTGCATTTTAAGGTTCGTTCATAATGAATGGAGCTTATTCATAGTAGTGGTTCTCTCTTAGTTCGTGTTTAATACCCTCTCCATTTACAGTTTTTTTTTTTAATTTTTGTTTATCCACAGAACCAGTGTGATGACATGGTTAGAATTAGCTAGTTATTCAAGGTATTCACACACACTGTGTTTTCGTTTAGGGTTATCTAGGATACAAATGCTTTTACAGACCCCAATGGAAATAAAGTCACGCTGACTTTTTTTGGGTTATCATATGTTCTCTTCACATATGCTGCTATGTATGATAATCTTTGTAACTGTATTTGTGTATACCTGAATAAACTTACTTATTCACTTGCGATTTTAGATTTTGCCACCGAAGTGGCTAGTTTATTGTGCACCCCATATCCATCCTGTGGACGATAGCGCAATAGCATATGGATACACAAAAGACCTAGGCACTAGGCCCCAAAGGGGTTAACAATTGTACATTTGGGTTTATATCTACATTTCAATTATCTGTTACAAGCAAATTTAGGAAATTTGCTTAGTACAATTGGTATCTTATTTCATGAATAAGATATCTTGACATGTCACATAGGTTATTATACTGTCTATCTCTATATTCCTCAATAAGTGGACAATTAAGCACATAGTGTTCAAGACAGTGACCATATGCCTGATCACATAATTTGCATTTAGTTTGATCATCATCTGTGTCTGCCAAACTGCCAGAAGTACCTGTAGCCAAGCCTAAGCCTGGCCACTACAACATCAGTCAGTCTGTTCACATTGCAAGTGGCTCCACGAACATACTTATCTACGTTCATGTTATCATAGTGGGTTATAGATTTACTCAGGCTTCTAACTGCATTCCTATAGCTATCATTTTCATTATTTATTTCTCTCCTAATATTATTCCTAATGCTAGACACAGATATACCAAAGTTATATTCTACATTCTCCTTATGTGTGCGCCTTCAGTCCTTGTGCTACTTTCCTGTCTCAGAATGTTTCGTACCCTTGGTGTTAAAATTACGGTATCTGTTGATCGTACCCTCCTAGTATTTATTCATGCCGCTTTCTTTCAAATTTGATGTAAACATAGCAGAATTTAAATATTCTTAAGTGTTTAATGCTAATAAACATTCCTTGGCATCGTTGGAGCATTCAGAGTAACGCTACAATAAACAGACAAAGAACAAAATAGAGTTTGGTGGTAACTGCTGACTTGACTGGGTACAAAGTTGGGTAAGGTCATGTAGCCTCTTTCATCTAGCAAACTTTACTTTATTTTTTTTGGAGGAAAAGAAATATATTTTGAAGGGACTATGAGTGTTTTATGTTTTTATGTATATAATGTATAGTAATTTATATTCTTGTTTGCATTCTTAGGTATTGCCTTTATTTTGTTTCAGAATTAATTGAAGCAAATATATGTAAAACGTCATGTAACCACAGTGTTCTGCATCTAATTTTGATAATACAGAATAAACTGATCAGTTTAAATGTAAAACCGAGTAGTATTTTGTCATTAGAGCAGCAACAGACTTCATGGCGATATTAATACCCTAATCCATGTCTATGGCTTTTAGTGCAATCTAATTTAGGTTTTCGTATAGAGAAATTCGGAAGTTCGATTTTTTTTTTCATATTCAGGGAGTTGACTTATTTCCCAGTTGGCATTATATTCTACAACAGTTAAAGTGTGGAGAGAGAACAAACTACCAGCATGTAGTTTTTGGGTTAGTGGTTCAGTGTAGGGAAGAGTTAGTCGAGTCCTTGTATGACTTGGGTGATGCGTCCTTGTATGACTTGGGTGTTGCGTCCTTGTATGACTTGGGTGTTGCGTCCCTGTATGACTTGGGTGTTGCGTCCTTGTATGACTTGGGTGTTGCGTCCTTGTATGACTTGGGTGTTGCGTCCTTGTATGACTTGGGTGTTGCGTCCTTGTATGACTTGGGTGTTGCGTCCCTGTATGACTTGGGTGTTGCGTCCTTGTATGACTTGGGTGTTGCGTCCTTGTATGACTTGGGTGTTACGTCCTTGTATGACTTGGGTGTTGCGTCCTTGTATGACTTGGGTGTTGCGTCCTTGTATGACTTGGGTGTTGCGTCCTTGTATGACTTGGGTGTTGCGTCCCTGTATGACTTGGGTGTTGCGTCCTTGTATGACTTGGGTGTTGCGTCCTTGTATGACTTGGGTGTTACGTCCTTGTATGACTTGGGTGTTGCGTCCTTGTATGACTTGGGTGTTGCGTCCTTGTATGACTTGGGTGTTGCGTCCTTGTATGACTTGGGTGTTGCGTCCCTGTATGACTTGGGTGTTCCGTCCTTGTATGACTTGGGTGTTGCGTCCTTGTATGACTTGGGTGTTGCGTCCCTGTATGACTTGGGTGTTCCGTCCCTGCATGACTTGGGTGTTGCGTCCTTGTATGACTTGGGTGTTGCGTCCTTGTATGACTTGGGTGTTGCGTCCTTGTATGACTTGGGTGTTGCGTCCTTGTATGACTTGGGTGTTGCGTCCTTGTATGACTTGGGTGTTACGTCCTTGTATGTCTTGGGTGTTGCGTCCTTGTATGACTTGGGTGTTGCGTCCTTGTATGACTTGGGTGTTGCGTCCTTGTATGACTTGGGTGTTGCGTCCTTGTATAACTTGGGTGTTGCGTCCTTGTATGACTTGGGTGTTGCGTCCTTGTATGACTTGGGTGTTACGTCCTTGTATGACTTGGGTGTTGCGTCCTTGTATGACTTGGGTGTTGCGTCCTTGTATGAATTGGTTGTTCCAGATAACACAAGTTTCTCATTGTTTTGATTGTCAATAAACTTATCTTGATATAGATTACAGAGGTTTATTTTTTTTAAAGTTCGGCCAGTGATTATACTTGTAAATTCAGCACAAATAAAAAAAAAAACATTAAACTTCAGTATAGGTCAGTTGTGCTCTGTTTGTCAGTCTTAGTCTCATTTACTATTTAATACATTATCCTCTTGTAATTTTTTAGTTAATTGGAGCTATGCCTTTCCCCCTTCCTTGGATCATTCATAATTGCCTTCAGCATATGACCCCTTACGGATTTAGCCCCGCTCCATGAATATAATAATAACAATGATGATGATGATGATAATAATAATAAAAATAAAATAAAACAATTGCCTAATTTTCTCGTCACTGTTGTTTACAAACTTATCTTATTAATCACGATTTTTTATTGTGCTATCATTTATTGCAGGGTTCCCCAACCTGGGGTACATTGCACATCTCAAGGGGCACATAAGGGTCTGAGAGAGGAAATGTTCAGTCTGATACCTTGTTTAGTACTGTGACAAAATTTCTAGATCATAATCCACAATCTAAGACTGACATATTCAAAGAGTTAATCACAGAGCATCGTATGAAACTGGAAGATGAACTTAACGAATATCTCCCTTAATGAAGATGAATTAGTATATCTTTGGAATCCTTTCACCGCAAATTCTCAGGTGTTGCAGGCTAGGATATGTATGCAAGAGGACCTGGTAGAACTCCAGCATGATGATTCTGCATGTGATGTATATTCTGAAAAGAATTTGTGTGATTTTTGACTTCGGATGCTAAACTTATACAGACGGGTTGTTGAACCTGCTAGTCGAGCACTGCTCTTATTTCCGTCTCAAAATATTTGGATGACATTGTTGCGCAGCTGTTAAAGTTTCTCCTCGTGTTAATGAACTTGTTGCCAAAAAATAGGCTCAACCATCTAATTAGTATTAGTATTTAGTTTTAAGTATATTATTTTGACAAGTTTTTTGTACTTTTACTCATTAGTCATCATATGATTAGTTGATCAGACCCTGATCCACCTCGAGGCCTGGTCTCAGACCGGGTCACGGGGGCGTTGACCCCCGAAACCCTCTCCAGGTATAACATATGTATGGGACAGATCAAGATATTTTATAAATTCACTGAGTTCCAAGTTATCAATAGTATAAAATCCTTATATAATATCTACACATACAAATTTCATAATAAAATAATATAAAATCAATATAATTTTATAAATGTTTGATCCTTAATCTTTAGGGGTACATGGGAACCTATCAGAATGCCCAAGGGGTACAGAGGAACAAAAAGGTTGGGACCCCCTGATCTATTACAGCCAGCATATGATTGTACATTTAGAAAGTTGACATCGTTGAGATATCACTTCAGCGTAGTACAAAGATCGTTATGTGGGTCAAACTGTAGCACCAAACAATCAAAATTGAAAAATTCAGGCTTTATCTCGGATCAAGTGGAAATGTTAGGCATGTTTGCTTACACCGAGCAGTAAGTTGTGCCTGGGTGTTAGCTGAGTGTTGTGGGTGGCTTCCTGGTGGAGAGGATCAGCGGACCCACAATAGAAATAAACAGGTCTAATTGGCTTTTTGGGTTATCCTGGGTTAGTAATCCGAATAATTTATTCTTCTTCGTCTTTTTCTAGGGTGTTCAGGTGCAAATTTGTCATTTACTAACAGTTCATTAACTTGGACTTGTTGGAATATGTGATAAATGAAGAATAAATTTTCTGTCTTTCTTCAAACATGTAAGACTGCCGTGTTGTCCTCAAGGGAAGATTCACATTGAACGTGAAATGTTCAAGTTTTAATTTGATAATTGTATTAAATATGTTTGTTTCCATCAACCGAAGAATGCCTCTTCTGAACGCCTACACATCTTAAACTCTGGTGTATCTTACTCAGAAGCTGTGTAGGGGCTAATTTGCTAATTTTATTGAAGAAATTAGGAATTAAATGCTAGTTTTCATGCAATAATTTATGAATGACTAATCCGATCGACTTCAAACCTTCAGCGCAGATACCTTGAGAATACAACTTCCGAGTGGCTTAATGGGAATACTGTTATATTTAGGGATATTGGTCTCTGTGCTATAACTAGATAATGCCTTTTCTGTTTGGTTTTAAACTTTCAAAGTTGGTGTATATTTCTTAGTGGAAGGTTCGAATTGGGGTGTTGCTATGTAGGTGTTAATTTGTCATTTTTATTGAAGAAATTGGGATTTTAGTTTCCGTACAATAACTTGTGAACGTCTCTTCTGATTGGCTTCAAGTCTTCAAAGGTGTAATAAAGTTGACAGCTTAAACAACTCAGTCACTTGCTGTTAGTATCTGACGTATATACGCAGAGATTTACTTGAACTTGATTTGACCTGAGCGTCGGTAAGATGGGTAAGGAAGAAGGATGGGTAAGGATGGAAACATGGGAAATGGTTGGGAGGGGGGGGGAGGAGGGGTTTATAAAGGTAAGTGGCCTAACCACTTTGGCGCAATATAATAAATGTGTGTGTATGTAGTTATACATGAGTTACTTTTATGTCGTGGGTATGCCTACTGCCCATCAGTTGCACACAGATATACGGCTGTATAACAGCATGCTACTGAGTTGGAAGAATGCATACGAGTAGTTGTAATAATATTTTTTTTTTTTTGAGGTCGGAGGCAAGGCTGCTGCAACAGGTGGTAGTTGCTGGGCTTTCGATGTTGGTGGCTAGCCCGGAGCTGGTCAAACAGTTTCTGAGGTGGTGTCCTATAGTAGGAAGTTCTTGAGTGCTACAAGGTTAGTTGTAAGATGTCGTTTGATAAAGGTAGGTCACCCATAAATGGGGAGTTTTATCTTCGTTGCTGGACGTAGACTGGGTCTTGTGGTATCCACTCTTCTGGTTCAGCGGGGAGGTCACACAGGATTCTTGGTCGTGGGTAGTTGTCCTTGTGAATGTAACGTCTAACTCTTTGTTGCAGGGTCATTCTTTGGGTTCGGTGGGGAGGAGTGTTGATGACATAGTCGGTAGTGTTTATTGGTTGAGGGGAGGTT
The DNA here is from genome assembly GCA_009830355.1 of Cherax destructor. Classification (NCBI taxonomy): domain Eukaryota; kingdom Metazoa; phylum Arthropoda; class Malacostraca; order Decapoda; family Parastacidae; genus Cherax; species Cherax destructor. The sequence goes on along the minus strand of WNWK01012383.1, from coordinate 34,689 downwards.
TTCTCTATCAGGTACATAGAGTTCTTGCATACCATATAGCTGTTTCTTCTTTAGTTTGTCTATTCTGACATTAATTGCAGCGATGTCTTGTTGAATATGCAGGTCTTCCATCCTGATTCTGTCTCTGAATCTGGTTCCAGTGATAAATCGGAGGGCTTTGTTCTGGACCCGCTGAAGCCGCAGCATGTTGGTTTTAGTTGTTAGTGATATGGGTACACAGGGGTATTCTAACAACGGTCTGATCATCATCTTATAGAGGTGCTTCTTGATGTGGGGAGGGGCTTCTTTGAATCTGAATAGTTGGCCGAGGCGGGCTTTAGCTAGGTTCACTTTTTTAGAGATGTGAGAAGTGGAGTGAAGTAATCTGTCGATCTCGTATCCCAGGATCTTGTTAGGGTTTCTGATATCGACCCGTGAACCTCTTATGGAGATACCTCCTTTGCCCTCTATGGTAGCTGGGAGACAGCCAATGGTGCTGATGAGATTTACGGGCGGTAACGACGGCAAGTTCCCAAAATTTAGTAAAACAATAGAAAAAAGTATCAGTCACTAACGTAATTTTTTTGAGGAAGGTTATATCAAATATATTTTGGGGGTTACCGGGGCGGAGGTACACTGGTGGCATGTTTAATCTCATTAATGTTAAATGTGACAACATTTTACCGTAAACATTCGTTTGTGTAGATGAATAAGACAGTGCAACACTTGCATGTCTTTAATGTGAAGACGTTTCTCCAACCATTGGTTTTATCAATTTAAGAGAGAATAAACTGTGAAAGACGTGAGGAGATAATTTATGGAGGTCAGTCTTGATCACTGGTATCTGCATGTCAGTTTTGTGAACCATTATCAATAATACGTTTGTATAAATGGTTCTTAAATACATCAAATTAATCATAGTAATCATTTGTTAATGATTACTATCATAATGTATTTCACTTCACTTCCGTTCTAAGAGAAGATTGTTTCATTTAATTACAGTTTCTACGAGCACCCGAAGCTTGCTGAGGACCTCATTAACACGTACACCAGCTCCTCGCATATGCTTATATCTTTTTCAGTAGGTAAGTAGTGTGTGCTCACCTATTTGTGGTTGCAGGAGTCGATTCACAGCTCCTGGCCCCGCCTCTTCACTGGTCGCTATTAGGTCCACTCTCTCCCTGCTCCACGAGCTTTATCGTATGTGTGTGTGTGTGTACTCATCTAATTGTGGTTGCAGGGGTCTATTCATAGCTCCTGGTCCCGCCTCTTCACTGCTCGCTACTAGGTTCAATCTCTCCCTGCTGGATGAGCTTTATCATACCTCTTCTTAAAGCTATGTATGGATCTTGCCTCCACTACAATACTCTCCAGACTGTTCCACTTCCTGACATCTCTATGACTGAAGAAATACTTCCTAACATCCCTGTGACTCATCTGAGCAGGAGATGCAACATTCCCCCAATGAAAAGCAGGGGCGCCACGAGTACACTGAAAGACAACACAATAAGTGTCCGGGGCCCAAGACTGTTCAGTTGCCTCCCAGCATACATAAGGGGGATTACCAATAGACCCTTGGCTGTCTTCAAGAAGGCACTAGACAGGCACCTAAAGTCAGTACCTGACCAGCAGGGCTGTGGTTCGTACGTCAGTTTGAGTGCGGCCAGCAGTAACAGCATGGTTGATCAGACCCTGATCTGCGACGAGGCCTAGTCTCAGACCGAGCCGCGGGGGCGTTGACCCCCGAAACCCTCTCCAGGTACACCGCTTGTTGCTGTGTCCCATCTCTGGACTGTGTGTGCACTCACCTAATTGTGGTTGCAAGGGTTGATTCACAGCTGCTGGCCCCGACACAGCTCCTGTGTGTGTGTGTGTGTGTGTATTCACTTATTTGTACTTACCTAACTGTGGTTGCAGGGGTCGATTCATAGCTCTTGTCCCCGCCTCTTCACTGGTCGCTACAAGGTCACTCTTCCTGCTCCATGAGCTTTATCATATCTCTTAAAGCTATGTATGGATCCTGCCCACACTACATCACTTCCCAGACTAGTCCACTTCCTGACCACTCTGTGACTGAAGAAATACTTCCTAACATCCCTGTGATTCATCTGAGTCTTCAACTTCCAACTGTGACCTCTTGTTGCTGTGTCCCATCTCTGGAACATCCTGTCTCTGTCCACCTTGTCGATTCCTCTCAGTATCTTATATGTCGTTATCATATCACCCCTATCTCTCCTGTCCTCCAGTGTCGTCAGGTCGATTTCCCTTAACCTCTCCTCATAGGACATACCCCTTAGCTCCGGGACTAGTCTTGTTGCAAACCTTTGCACTTTCTCTAGTTTCCTTATGTGCTTGGCTAGGTGTGTGTGTGTGCGCGTTCGTGCATTCGTGCGTCCGTGCGTGTTCACCTATATGTGGTTGCAGAGGTCGATTCACAGCTCCTGGACTTGCGTGTGTGTGTGTGTGTGTCTCTTGGTTGTTTGTATCATGTTAAATGATTGGAACTAGAACGTCAAGTGTGTATCGTGTCACCATTGATTACAGATGAAGTTTCTCTTCTGGCATGCCATACTAGGGAAATATTTGAATGTGTCAAATTGTCGAATGGAATTTTTGACAAGTTGTGGAGAGGAAAAGGCTGGATAGAGAAACTATTCCTCTTTTAACTATTTTTTTTTATTTTCAGTATTTTGACCATTATTTTTATGAGACATTTGCTGCCATTTCAAAGAGCCTTGCATTATTGTTATTATAATTATTATAATCAAAACTAGGCGCTAAAAAACAGCCTTGAACATCAGTTTCTTGACCATTAACATTTCCCAGAAATGTATCACAGTTGTGCACATGACTGTATGAAAATATGAAAAGTTTATTAAAATTTATAAAATTAGATATTTTTACTGTAAATTAATATCTTAATTTTAATTGGAAAAACTGAAATTTCCTGAGAATTCTTGAAAAAAAATAAAAAAACGTTAAATTATTGCAAAAACTTATTAAAATTGCTGTATATGCGAGGTATTAAAGTTAGAAATATATATGGATACTGGTAAACTTGTGCCTCTGGAAGTTCTTCATGCAGTTTAAAGAAACACTTAATCGTTAGTTTATGTACACTGACTTCACTTTCTCTTTCCTGCATATCCGGCAGACAGGAAGGCCGGATATTAACACCTGGTATTATCTACTCCTACTGTGTCCTCTTACTGGTAATGATAGTCTATTAATATATAATACTTCTATGCCATTTTCCCTATCTTGCTTTTTATCTCCATATTTTATATTAGATGCTTATGCACGATATGCAGCCTAGTGTTATATGCAGCCCACTCTAATTTACACTGATATATTATACTTGGCAGTGTCTGATTTTCATGTACAGTAGACTTTTAATAAATGCTAAGAGTTTATTGCATGTTACACTAAATATTACTATTGTTTGCGCCGCGACTCTAAATGATGAGGTTGAGTAGTGAAGACGAATGTGTACTGGTTTGAAATATTTGTCATTGTTAAATCCATTTGGAAGTGCTGAGGTCAAAGAGGTCATACAGCGCCAAGGAAATGGAAGATAATCAGATTTGATCTAAGGAAGGGAAGGGTGGCTTCGGTTCCTTGCATCAAGAGCCCCTCGCTAGAGTCAAGGGATGTAATATTTTGCATCTTTATTTCCACACGAACCATTTCGAGCTTATAGAAATGCACGAAGGGCAATTTGTCAAATAATGCTTGCTCGAATTTGAGAACAGGATGAATATACACCAAGAAGTCAGTCTTGTGGACTGGTATACGTATGCAAACTAGTGAATATATTTACTACTAGGTGAACAACACACCTTGGCTTATTATTATGAGTTAAAATTGTTGGGGTCATGGAAGGGAATTAGGTTTAATCCAAGGAAGAGGAGGTTAGGTCCAATTACTTGGATCAGAAGCACCTCACCAACATCAAGGAACCTTCTTTGAGGAAAGGGATGGGGGGGAGGGTTATAATGGGTATTATCTTGAAAGAATCTTCTGGACAATCCAAATTTTAGGCTTAAAGGGGAAGGGGGTAGCATTAAATCCATAGGGGGTAATACAGAGTCTTCTGGCACGATAATCAATCTGATTTGATCCAAGGTATAACAACTAAGTCTTTGGATCAAGAGCCCTTTACTAGTATTAAGGTACCGCCAATGAAGGGATTAGATTGTAATGTATGTGTCCATCACACAGGTTATTTTATCCATGACCTGGTGGACATGGCCAGGTGTCATCGGAAGCGTTCCTCGTATGAGTTGATGGTTCATCACGTGTGTGTTATACTGTGCTTTGGTCTGGCGGTCTGCTCGACCATGTTTGTTGGGTAAGTTGATCTTGTGCTCATCTAATATCTTCGTTAATCAAGTTCAGTTGAATTCAGTGAACTTTTATTATATTTATGGGGAAGGACTAACTCTGTAAAATAATAAATGATGTAGACGTCATTGAAATAAATTAATACATACTCATATTTAAATAAATTGGCAGGTCATTTTTGTTTCCTAATTTTATTTTTAATGAATAACAAATATAGACTTATTTATTAATCTCTAATTTTATTATTTTTAACGAATAACACAAAGACATATGTTAATTTTTTAATACAGCTTATGAATCACAGAACGGGTGAGGTTTCAGCCCATGGCGAGCAAAACCTAAAACTCAAAAGCCAGTGTGTATAAGTTTGTTTCCGTAAAGAAGGTAGGCTGAAAGCACTGAATATGTACTCCCTGGAAAGATGTAGAACTGGGGATGGGGGGATTATGATTGAACTGTACAAGTGGGAAACAAGAATATGTAGAGAGGATATAAATAAAGTGCTAAAAGAATCTAACCAAGAAAGGACTCAGGAATAGCTTCATGTTGGACAAATTTAAATTGAGATGGCATATAGGGAGGTACTGGTTTGAGGCAAGAACTTTGGGAAGATTTAAATACATGTATACTGTATGTTGGACGAGTCTGAGTGGATGAGATTTAGACCAGCCTGGTGGCAAAAGCTCTCCATTCACACGGTGAGTATCTGGGTTCGATTCCCAACGAGGGTTGAAACATTGGTCATGTTTCCTTACACCGATTGTCTATTTTTACCTATCAGTATAAAATGGGTACCTGGGTGTTAGTCAACTGGTGTGGGTCGCATCCCGAGACAAAATTGACCTAATTTGCGGGAAATGCTCAACATAACAATCGGCTTTCTATATACGTAGTAGTATGTCCACAGCAAAATACACTTATTGATATCTGTGATTCCCCCTAATTTGCACATGACTGTAACCAAAATTCTAATACAACTAATGCTTCATAATTCTTAAGCTAGTCATAAGTTTGCCTAAGACACTCCAATATAGAAACTGTATTATGCCAATATCAGTATATTCATTGTGTCACTATTGAGTAAGATCTATCATAAGACTGCCTGAAATGCCTAGGCATACCTAGGCATATTATTGGCCTTCTTGTAATACATAACTAATTCATAAAATGTATAAATATTATATGTACACCCCACTTTGTAATATTATCAGAAATAAAGTATCTGAATCTGAATCTGAATTGAAGTCAGCTAGGCCTGTATACCTTGTACATGTACTTGTAGAAATAAAGATATTATTATATTATAATTATTATTATTATTATTCATACGTTTGTAAATGACTGATCAGTTTGTATATATTCAAGATTATCTTAATGTACATGCAAAGAGAGCAATAGTGTATACTATACACTTGCATGTAGTAGCTCTCAGCTGTGTACTTTATACACTTAAATTAATAGGTAAGTTTGCATAATATTGCAATCAATTATTTTCCTGTATTTTTATAGTTATAAACCAACTATACAAACAATTTATTGTACCTTCACATATACTACTTAGTGAACTAAACTAATATATTACTCCGTGCACAGGTATGCAGTGGTTGCTCTCTTTGTGGAAGTGAACAGTATCTTCCTACACACACGGCAGCTACTGATCATAAGAGGAACAAACAAAGCAGAACCAAAATATCGCCTCAACTCCATGCTGAATATTGCAACATTTGTGATCTTCCGCATTACTGTCCTAGGATGGATGACACGATATATAGTCATACATAAAGACCATCTATCTTTGCCTGTCTATACATTAGGTAGCGTTGGTAAGTATATTTAAAACGTACTATAGTATTATACTCATGGAAAGCTTTACTTACTTCACTCTTTAAGGGCTTCAAGCTGAAATATAATACCCAACTAAAGAACAGTATTTTTTAAAGTTTATATTTTTCAGGGTTGGCAATAATTATGCTGATGAACATTGTGCTCTTCTTTAGAATTTGCAATGTGGATTTCATGAACAAGAAACACAAAGAATTGAACAAGGTAAGCAGTAAAATCATGCTTAACATATGTTGTTTATCCCCTGTTATTTAGTAAGATATTTCTTATAATGTACTATTTAAAATTAACAATTTATGTATCTATGTTTATTTTCTGAAGGTACTTAACTTATATCATTGAATAACAGTCCCTGTAATGTTGCCTTCTACACCAGCAGGAATAATAAAAATGGTTATAATTAAAGCCTTAATTTTAAAGAGGTGGACAGGTAAGCCAGAAGAATGCCTCAGTCAGATGGCCAAACGCTCCCTGGCGGGTGATCATACGACTAAGACCTGCGTCAGGAAACAATTATCCTGTTTCCTGACAAATCTTACCTAACAAGCAGGATATGGCATCACTGTGCACACGTTTCGTGTAATTTCTAGTAGCCTCTTGAAACTCCTGAAACATAGTACAGGAGAGCCCCACTTTATAGTGCTTCACTTTACAAACCGTAGTACAGAATTTTGCTAATGCAACAGTTTTCAGTTATACCCATTCATTTATTTAGACTTCCTACAATATTGTGAGAAATTATGTGGGTAAATTTTACAGATGTGGCATGCAAAGAGTATGTTACATTTTAATTGGCGTATGTACACACTCCCATATAGGCTTCCTCCCATCCAGCGAACCAGGTGCTAAGGGTTTAACGGTAAGGGTACCCATCGTTAAATCAGTACAGTGGACCCTTGGTTTTTGTGAGTCTTGGTTATCATGAATTTTGGTTATCTGCAACTCTTCGTCAAAATATAGCCTTGGTTTTCATGTTTTTCCTTGGATTTCGGTGGTGGTACGGAACATGTCCCAGTGGCCCTGCGCACACAAAGCCTCCCACAGACGCATTCAGTGCCAGTCTGGCATTATTTCTCGGCGAGTGAGCATCATACCCTGCATTTATATTAAACATTTTGCAATAATCCAGTGTTTTTTGTGCTTGAAACTGCTAAATAAGCCACCATGGCCCCAAAGAAAGCCCCTAGTGCCAGGCCTTTGGTAAAGAAGGTGAGAAACACGATAGAATTAAAGAAAGAAATAATAGAGAAATATGAAAGTGGCATACATGTGGCTGATCTTCCCAGGATGTACGGGAAGCCCCATTCAACAATCACTTCCATCATGGGGAAGAAAAAGGAAATTAAGGAAGCTGATGTTGAAAAAGTGGTAAATGTGATAACGAAACAGAGATCACAAACAATTGAAGATATGGAGAAATTGTTTTTGGTGTGGATCAACCAAAAACAATTAGCAGGAGATAGTGTTGTGCAGTCGATAATTTGCGAAAAGGCAAGGCAGTTGCATGCCGATCTCGTAAAGAAAATGCCTGGAATGAGTGCTGCTGTTAGTGAATTTAAGGCCAGCAAAGGCTGGTTCGAAAATTTCAAGAAGCGAAGTGGCATACACAGTGTTGTAAGGCATGGTGAGGGAGCAAGTTCAGATAAACATGCAGCTGAAAAATTTGTGCATGAATTCAAGGAGTATGTAGAGGTTGGAGGATTCCTCCCCCAACAAGTGTTCAGTTGTGATGAAACAGGCCTCTTTTGGAAGAAAATGCCAAAGAGGATCTACATCACGCAGGAGGAAAAGGCACTGCCAGGACACAAGCCTATGAAAGAGAGGCTAACTCTCTTGTCCTGTGGTAATGCTAGTGGGGATTTAAAAGTGAAGCCTTTACTGGTGTATCACTCTGTAAATCCCAGAGTGTTCAAGAAAAACAGTGTTACCAAGAGTAAATTGTGTGTGATGTGGAAGGCTAACAATAAGGCATGGGTCACAAGGGAAATTTTCCTTGATTGGTTCAATGAAGTGTTTGGCCCGAGTGTGAAGAAATACCTCCTGAAAAATCAATTGCCACTCAAGTGCCTCCTGGTAATGGACAATGCTCCTGCTCATCCTCCAGACTTGGATGACCAATTGTTGGAGGAGTTTAGTTTCATCACAGTGAAGTTCTTGCCCCCTAATACCACTCCTCTCATCCAGCTCATGGACCAGCAGATCATTTCAAACTTCAAAAAAACTCTACACCAAAGAAATGTTTCAAAGGTGCTTTGATGTGAACTCAGACACTGAATTGACCCTAAGAGAGTTCTGGAAGGATCACTTCAATATCCTCTTATAGATGAGGCTTGGCAGGGGGTGACTTCCAGGACGATGAACTCTGTTTGGAGAAAATTGTGGCCAGAATGTGTCCAGCAGAAGGATTTTGAAGGGTTTGTGCCTGACCCTGTCGACCCTACGCCTGTTGTGGAATGTATTCTGGCATTGGGGAATTCCTTGGGGTTGGATGTGAGTGGCTAGGATGTGGAAGAGTTGGTGGAGGACCACAGTGAAGAGCTAACCACTGAAGAGCTAACCACTGAAGAGCTAACCACTGAAGAGCTTCAAGACCTTCATCTGCAACAGCAACAGACCACAGCTCAGGAAATTGCTTCAGAGGAGGAGGAAGAGAGATGGAAGAAGGTGCCTTCTTCAAAGTTTAAGGACATTTGTGCAAAATGGAGTGAGGTGCAGACGTTTGTGGAGGAACATCACCCTGACAAAGCTGTTGCAAGCTGTGTCGGCAACATGTACAATGACAATGCCATGTCCCATTTTAGGCAAATCATAAAGAGACGCCAGAAACAGAGCTCTCTGTGACAATTTTTTGAGCGACAGGGGTCCAGTGACTCAAGCTGGCCCTAGTGACATTAAAAAACAAAGAAGGGAAGTAACCCAGGATAAGGACTTGGTACCTGAAGTCTTTATGGAAGGGGATTCCCCTTCCAAACAATAGTAACTTCTCCCTCTTCCCTCCTCCCGTCTTCCATACACCAACAAGAGCCTTCAATAAAGGTAAATGTGATGTTATTATTGATTTACTATATTGATTTGTCATTGTTTTCTGTATGTAAATCTATATTTAATCTAAAAAAATTTTTTTAATACTTTTGGGTGTCTGGAACGGATTAATTGGATTTACATTATTTCTTATGGGGGAAAATGGTTTTGATTTTCGTGAATTTTGGTCTTCGGCAGACTCTCTGGAACAGATTAATCATGAAAACCAAGGGTCCACTGTACAGTGGTACCCTGAGTTTTGGTCATAATTCGTTCTAGAAGGCTGTTCGAGTACCGTTACCGAAAGAATTTGTTCCCATAAGGAATAATGTAAATTAGATTAGTCCGTTTCAGACCCCCAAAAATACACTTACAAAAGCACTTACAATAATACACTTACATAATTGGTAGGTAGTAGGTTGGTAGACAGCAACCACCCAGGGAGGTACTACCGTCCTGCCAGGTGACTGTGAAACAGAAACCTGAAACTGTTTTACATGATGGTAGGATTGCTGGTGTCTTTTTTCTGTCTCATAAACACGCTGGATAACAGGTATATCTAGCTACTTCTACTTACACTTTAGGTCACACTACACTGGCATACACATGCATATATATACATACACACATCTAGGTTTTTCTTCTTTTTCTTAATAGCTCTTGTTCTTTTTATTTTCTCTATTGTCCATGGGGAAGTGGAAAAGAATCTTTCCTCCGTAAGCCATGCGTGTCGTATGAGGCGACTAAGATGCCGGGAGCAATGGGCTAGTAACCCCTTCTCCTGTACAAATCTACTAAAAACGAGAAGAAGAAAAACTTTATAAAATTGGGTTGTCTGAATGTGCGTGGATGTAGTGCGGATGATAAGAAAGAGATGATTGCCGATGTTATGAATGAAAAGAAGTTGGATGTCCTGGCCCTAAGCGAAACAAAGCTGAAGGGGTAGGCGAGTTTCAGTGGGGAGAAATAAATGGGATTAAGTCAGGAGTATCTGAGAGAGTTAGAGCTAAGGAAGGGGTAGCAATAATGTTGAAGGATCAGTTATGGAAGGAAAAGAGGAATATAAATGTGTAAATTCAAGGATTATGTGGATTAAAATAAGGGTCGGATGCGAAAAGTGGGTCATAATAAGCGTGTATGCACCTGGAGAAGAGAGGAGTGTAGAGGAGAGAGAGAGATTTTGGGAGATGTTAGCGAATGTATAGGAACTTTTGAACCAAATGAGAGAGTAATTGTGGTAGGGGACCTAAATGCTAAAGTGGGAGAAACATGCAGAGAGGGTGTAGTAGGTAAGTTTGGGGTGCAAGGTGTAAATGATAATGGGAGCCCTTTGATTGAACTTTGTATAGAAAGGGGTTTAGTTATAGGTAATACATATTTTAAGAAAAAGAGGATAAATAAGTATACAAGATATGATGTAGGGCGTAATGACAGTAATTTGTTGGACTATGTATTGGTAGATAAAAGACTGTTGAGTAGACTTCAGGATGTACATGTTTATAGAGGGGCTACAGATATATCAGATCACTTTTTAGTTATAGCTACAGTGGGAGTAAAAGGTAGATGGGATACAAGGAAAATAGAATCAGTAAATAAAAAGAGGTGAAGGTTTATAAACTAAAAGAGGAGGCAGTTAGGGTAAGATATAAACAACTATTGGAGGATAGATGGGCTAGTGAGAGTGTAGGCAATGGGGTCGAAAATGTATGGGGTAGATTTAAAAATGTAGTGTTAGAGTGTTCAGCAGAAGTTTGTGGTTACAGGCGAGTGGGTGCGGGAGGGAAGAGGAGCGATTGGTGGAATGATGATGTAAAGAGAGTAGTAAGGGAGAAAAAGTTAGCATATGAGAGGTTTTTACAAAGTAGAAGTGATGCAAGGAGGGAAGAGTATATGGAGAGAAAAAGAGAGGTTAAAAGAGTGGTGAAGCAATGTAAAAAGAGAGCAGATGAGAGAGTGGGTGAGATGTTATCAGCAAATTTTGTTGAAAATAAGAAAAGTTTTGGAATGAGATTAATAAGTTGAGGAAGCCTAGAGAACAAATGGATTTGACAGTTAAAAATAGGAGAGGAGAGTTATTAAATGGAGAGTTAGAGGTATCGGGAAGATGGAGAGAATATTTTGAGGATTTATTAAATGTTGATGAAGACAGGAAGCTGTGATTTCGTGTGTAGGGCAAGGAGGAATAACATCTTGTAGGAGTGTGGAAGAGCCAGTTGTGGGTGTAGGGAAGTTCGTGAGGCAGTGGGTAGAATGAAAGGGGTAAGGCAGCTGGGATTGATGGGATAAAGATAGAAATGTTAAAAGCAGGTGGGGATATAATTTTGGAGTGGTTGGTGCTATTATTTAATAAATGTATGGAAGAGGGTAAGGTACCTAGGGGTTGGCAGAGAGCGTGTATTGTTCCTTTGTATAAAGGCAAAGGGGACAAAAGAGAGTGCAAAATTATAGGGGAATAAGTCTGTTGAGTGTACCTGGTAAAGTGTATGGTAGAGTTATTATTGAAAGAATTAAGAGTAAAACAGAAAGCAGGATAGCAGATGAACAAGGGGCTTTAGGCAAGGTAGGGGGTGTGTAGACCAAGTGTTTACAGTGAAACATATAGGTGAACAGTATTTGGATAAGGGTAAAGATGTTTTTGTGGCATTTATGGATGTGGAAAAGGCGTATGATAGGGTAGATAGGGGGGCAATGTGGCAGATGTTGCAGGTGTATGGAATAGGAGGAAGGTTACTGAAAGCAGTGAAGAGTTTTTATGAGGATAGTGAGGCTCAGGTTAGAGTGTGTAGGAGGGAAGGGGACTATTTCCCAGTAAAAGTGGGCCTTAGACAAGGATGTGTGATGTCACCGTGGTTGTTCAATATATTTATAGATGGGGTTGTAAGAGAAGTGAATGCGAGGGTCTTGGCAAGAGGTGTTGGGCTAAAAGATAAAGAAGCAAATACAAAGTGGGAGTTGTCACAGTTGCTTTTGCTGATGACACTGTGCTTTGGGAGATTCTGAAGAGAAGCTGCAGAGGTTGGTGGATGAATTTGGTAGGGTGTGTAAAGAAGAAAATTGAAAGTGAATATAGGAAAGAGTAAGGTGATGAGGATAACAAAAGAATAGGTGACGAAAGATTGGATATCAGATTGGAGGGAGAGAGTATGGAGGAGGTGAATGTATTCAGATATTTGGGAGTGGACATGTCGGCGGATGGGTCTATGAAGGATGAGGTGAATCATAGAATTGATGAGGGAAAAGGGTGAGTGGAGCACTTGGAGTCTGTGGAGACAAAGAACCTTGTCCATGGAAGTAAAGAGGGAATGTATGAGAGTATAGTTATACCAACGCTCTTATATGGGTGTGAAGCATGGGTGATGAATGTTGCAACGAGGAGAAGGCTGGAGGCAGTGGAGATGTCATGTCTGAGGTCAATGTGTGGTGTGAATATAATGCAGAGAATTCGGAGTTTGGAAATTAGGAGGAGGTGCGGGATTACCAAAACGATTGTCCAGAGAGCTGAGGAGGGGTTGTTGAGGTGGTTTGGACATGTAGAGAGAATGGAACGAGACAGAGTGACTTCGGAGTGTATAAATCTGTAGTGGAGGGAAGGCGGGGTAGGGGTCGGCCTAGGAAAGGTTGGAGGGAGGGGTAAAGGAAGTTTTGTGTGCGAGGGGCTTGGACTTCCAGAAATCATGTGTGAGCGTATTTGATAGGAGTGAATGGAGGCATATGGTTTTTAATACTTGACGTGCTGTTGGAGTGTGAGCAAAGTAACATTTATGAAGGGATTCAGGGAAACCGGCAGGCCGGACTTGAGTTCTGGAGATGGGAAGTACAGTGCCGGCACTCTGAAGGAGGGGTGTTAATGTTGCAGTTTTATAACTGTAGTGTAAAGCACCCTTCTGGCAAGACAGTGATGGAGTGAATGATGATGAAAGTTTTTCTTTTTCGGGCCACCCTGCCTTGGTGGGAATCGGCCGATGTGTTAATAAAAAAAAAAAAAAAATAATTGTTCGAGTTGGGAGCTGTACGAAATTCTAGGTACCACTATACCTTGGTTCATTGTCCAATCATAAACGAGGTTACCAAGTGCTGAAGTGACATGGTTTCACTCGCAGTCAGCATTTGCCAGACTTGCCTCTAGTTGGTTGAAGAATGGGGCTCTCTCTCTGGCTTCTGCTTTGCCTGTCTTTGTCACCGTGTGGTACAATTATATTCAACTCCTGTACATAGTGTACATAAGTGTACATAGCTATATATATTTGGTGAAGGAAAATAAAAGTTAAATACTACTGCTGTGTTTATTTCGCTCCGAACACATTATGACTAGGTCAACAGGCCTTAGTACCTGTGTTTGTAATAACAGACAATATTCTGAATTAACATTTCACCCCCATAATTGTGAAGAAACTTTGGTAAATCAAACAGTTTACACTTACTGATATTGATGTACCTCAAGTCAAGTGGGACTTTAAGGACACCAGGTCACAATAATATCCCTCCATGTCCACCTTCTCAGTTCTTCACGTCTCACATGTCTGGACCTTAAATTATTATAACATATAGTTCTTAAAATTATTTGGAAAAATTATGCCAGTAACACTGACAAATTATATGTGGACTGTATATATTCGGTAATATCAATTACTTTACTTTAGTAATTTGCTTGGGTAATTTTATATAAATAAAAATAAATTACATGATTAGAAAAGTATATAAAGGACATTTCAATATTACTCATTAAATCAAGATTTTGGTGTCATATCCTAACGCCTCCCTTTCAGTAGGCAATTCATATTGGCCAATATAAATTAACATACCTGTAGTAAGAATTAATACACGGGGAGGCTTACATTACATGTGGTGTCAGCTTCATCAGTTTCTGACGATACCGCTTCTATTACACCGTTAATTTCATTTAAAGATTCGGCTGATTTCCAAATTCCTTGAGAGAATTAAATCCACCTCTCAGGACGGCCACCCGGACTGTAATCGCTCAGATTTAGTTTTCCTTTTATGACCTCTTCCCTTGGATCAAATAAAGAGCCGAGATGACCAGCAGTCAGCCTTCCACACCCGTCTTACCAACACTGCCCCTTGCCATCTACCCAACCCCTCCTCCCCACTCAGTTGGAAGCACTCACTCGCTTCCTCACAAGTACGTAGTTTGGTAGTTTGTGACTACCATTAATACTTCATATTTACATTACATTATATTTATACTTCACATACACATTACTAATTATAGGAAAATTATAGTCAATTTTCCACAGATATATTCACCACTCATTATAAGCTATGGATGAAAATATTTTAAGGTAAGTAATGTGTTTACTGTATATGCATTTTTTTAGGCCTAGCTCTGTTGATTATTTGATACATGATAATGTAAACATGTTATCAGGCTTTTGAAAGTGAAAAAGACTATGTTTCACTTGACAGCAATTTTCACTTTACAGCAGTAGCCTGGAGGCTAACCTGCTATATAAGAGGGGCCTGCATGTACTGTAAGTTGTCTTGTGTCTTGTAGCTCATGTTTAACACCAGTGTGCACATGAAATAATATAGTGTATAATATTTAACAAATTTAAAAACTTTGGACTATTTCCCACAGTTCAGCTTTTTTTTTTCACACTGAATGTGTTTCATTAAAGTAGGGTGACCCAAAAAGTGAAACACATTCACAATTATTCAGTCACTAACTACAGTATTTTGACAGAAATGCACAGACATCACAGTTCAAGTGAAATGTGAATAAATTGTACTACATGTAAGTCCAAGTTAAAAAAAAACTTCAATGTTCTACATCTAATTGTTTAGAAAATACTACCACAGTTCTGTAGCTGGAATAATTTACAACTAATCCACAAATTGAGAATGGAAACTAGATGAGGTTTTACCTGCCCTGCTGATACTAACAATTTTTTTTTCTGTCATGTTAGAAGTCATATTACAGTGGACCCCCGGAGTTCGTGATTAATCTGTTCCAGAGGGCCCGGCGAACACTGAATATCACAAACTCCGAATCTATTTTCCCCATAAGAAATAATGGAAATATAATTAATCTGTTAAAGACACCCAAAAGTATTAAAATAAATTTAGTTTCTACATTAAATATACATACATTAAATTACACAGAAAACAATGATACATGAAGAATAAAAGTATAATAACATGTCACTTACCTTTATTGAAGAGTTGTTGATGTGTGGAAGACGGGAGGAGGGGAGATGATGAAAGTTTTTTCATTGTTTGGAAGGGAAATCCCCTTCTATAAAGACATCAGGTAACATGTCCTTGCCTTCCTGCTACACTCCCTGCATGCCTGCTATGCTCCCTGCATGCCTGCTACACTCCCTGCATGCCTGCTACACTCCCTGCATGCCTGCTATGCTCCCTGCATGCCTGCTACACTCCCTGCATGCTTTCTACATTCCCTGCATGCCTGCTACACTCCCTGCATGCCTGCTACACTCCTTGCATGCCTGCTACGCTCCCTGCATCCCTGCTACACTCCCTGCATAAATGCTACACTCCCTGCATAAATGCTACACTCCCTGCATGCCTGCTACACTCCCTGCATGCCTGCTACACTCCCTTCATGCCTGCTACACTCCCTGCATGCCTGCTACACTCCCTGCATGCCTGCTACACTCCCTTCATCCCTGCTACACTCCCTGCATGCCTGCTACACTCCCTGCATCCCTGCTACACTCCCTGCATCCCTGCTACACTTTACCACAGAGCTGGCACTAGGAGCTTTCTTGGGGCCCATGGTGGCTTATTTAGCAGTTGCAAGCACTAAAAACACTGGAATAATGACAAAATATATGGTATGAATACGTTGGTGGCGTGGGTGGCGGTCGCTCGCTGGTAAACAATAGCACACTGACGCTGAATGGAGTGCCCGTGCCCGCTCAGGCCACGCGTACGCGTCTGGGACGAATCATGAACTCCAAGCGGATTCATGAACACCGAACCAATATTTTTGCGAAAAAACATCACGAACTCTGATTTTCATGAACTCTGACGCTAACGAACTCCGGGGGTCCACTGTACTATATTATTGTTATTTTATTAAAAGAACATTAAACCTGCATAGATCGTGCAGCACTGTGGTGTGATAATATATAAAGGCAGGGGAATTAAAGGTATCGAGATTGAGATGGGTAGGACAATCTATTTAAACTTGTTGATAACTAGGCCAGGCAGTCCTTGCAGTGAGATGCCAGGCGCGACCCCCCAGAGGTAGATTGGTACGTAGTGAATAGTGGATCGAGACTGAATCTGCATGTTTATTACCTTGAACATCAATGTCTCCAGGGGTACCCCAGAAAAAAACAACTTTGTGTGCTTACAAGAAATGTGAGGTGATACCTGTTCTGAAGCAGTGATACCGGTGATACCTGTTCTGAAGCAGCAATACCGGTGATCCTAATCATTGTTTTATTTGAGGTAGTATAATGGAATATGCAGTCGAAGTTCTGGATGGCATGTAACTCACCTTGGGCGTCTGAAACAACAATGAATGAGGAGGTGAACATACCATAGTTGCAGTGTGTATGATAGCAATGAGTATTGCCAAATCTAGCAATTACAGTTTCTCCTCTCTTTACATTAACCACTAGGTCACCGTGGCCTGGTGGCAAAAGCTCTCTCTTCACACGGTGAGGGTCCGGGTTCGATTCCTGGTGAAGGGGTGGAAACATCGGACGTGTTTCCTTACACCGGTTGTCTATGTTCACCCATCAGTAAAATGGGTACCTGGGAGTTAGTCGACTGGTGTGGGTTGCACCCTGGGACAAAACTGACCTAATTTGCCCAAAATGCTCTGCATAACAAGGGGCTTTCTATATAGTAGTATGTCATTGATGTCATCTAGGCCTGTATACCTTGTACATATAGTAAATAAAGACATTATATTATATTACTTAAAATATTTTGACTTTATGATGGTGCGACAGCGATGCACACTCAGTAGTCATCAAACTTTGAATTGTTAGCTATGATGGTAAGGGAAAAGCATGATACATGGTGGATGTAAAGGAATGAGGTAGTTTAAGACTTACTGCATGAGTTTCAATGCTCAGATTTTTTTTTATTCTCCATGGATGAATGGGGCTCACATCAGGGGATAAAAAAAAAAAGAATAAGTTAGGTACTAAGTGTGATTACAGTATACATTGTGTTTATGTTGTGTATATTTATGTGACTTTTTTCCAACAGGGTTTAGCTCAAGCAAAATATCTTGAGGATAATGAAAATGTTGGCACAGGAGGGTGTGTACTAAGTAAAACATCACGTACATCATCCATACTGCCTGCTCTGCCTCCTGCAACTAATCTCCATCTGAACTAAGATAACTTACCAGCAGAACACAACCTCTTTTAAGGTGTGACTAGTTAATGGTTCAAGTCAGACTCAAACGTCACCATAAGTTTTTTCTCTTATGTGGAGGTTATTTGTGTATTTTTTGTGGCTATTACCAGAACAAACTTGCACATGAAAATCACTCCCAATGAAAGCAAAAGACTCTGCAGACGATGCAACATCCCCCAATGAAAAGTAGGGGTACCACTAGCACGATAAGAGAAAACACAATAAGTGTCAGGGGCCCAAGATTGTTCAACTGCTTCCCACTATACATAAGGGGGATTACCAGTAGATCCCTGGCTGTCTTTAAGAAGGCACTGCACAAGCACCTAAAGTCAGTATCTGATCAGCTGGGCTGTGGTTTGTACGTCAGTTTGCATGTGGCCAACAGTAACAGCCTGGTTGATCAGGCCCTGATCCACCATGAGGCCTGGTCTCAGATCAGGTCGCAGGGGCGTTGACCCCTGAAACTCTCTCCAGGTAAACTCTAGGTATAGAACATGCCTTAAGTCATAATTACAGTGAACTATTTTACTTTCAAATAAAGACAGCTGACAACAATACTGTATTGTACATACTTGAAAATATAAATGAAAAACTACAGTACTGCTAATGAATTATATAATTGTATGATTATAGTACAGAGGACCCCTGAGTTACCAGCACCTCGGAAATCGTACAATTATGTAAGTGTAATATTGTAAGTGCTTTTGTAAGTGTATTTTTGGGGGTCTGAAATGGACTAACCTACTTGACATTATTCCTTAAGGGAGAAAATTCGTTCGGTAATGGCACTTGAGCAGCCTTCTGGAATGAATTATGCTCGTAACTCGGGGTCCACTGTACTGTATGGTACAGGGTTATAGTACTGTACAGTACAGGTTTATAGTACTGTATAGTACAGGATTATAGTACTGTACAGTACGGGATTATAATACTGTACAGTACAGAATTATAGTGCTGTACAGTACAGAATTATAGTGCTGTACAGTACAGGATTATAATGCTGTACAGTACAGGATTATAGTGCTGTACAGTACAGGATTATAGTACTGTACAGTACAGAATTATAGTGCTGTACAGTACAACAGTACAGAATTATAGTGCTGTACAGTACAGGATTATAGTGCTGTACAGAACAGGATTATAGTGCTGTACAGTACAGGATTATAGTATGTATAGTACAGGATTATAGTGCTGTACAGGATTATAGTGCTGTACAGTACAGAATTATAGTGCTGTACAGTACAGGATTATAGTATGTATAGTACAGGATTATAGTTCTGTACAGTACAGGATTAAAGTACTGTACAGTACAATATTCAAAGATACTGTCTTTACTACTGGATGTAGTAAATTAATATGTGCAATTAATATAGCCCACAGTACAATAATATAATGAGAGTAGTTGTTGAGATGTGGGTGAGATTGGAATCCCTTATTGTAGGTGTTTTTTTTTATTCTGGGTTGCTACCAGTGTCTGGGTTACTACCAGTGTCAGTTACTTCCAGTGTCTGGGTTACTGCCAGTGTCTGGGTTACTACCAATGTCTGGGTTACTACCAGTGTCTGGGTTACTACCAGTGTCTGGATTACTACCAGCATCTGGGTTACTACCAGCATCTGGATTACTACCAGTGTCTGGGTTACTACC
Organism: Cherax destructor; assembly: GCA_009830355.1. Taxonomy (NCBI): domain Eukaryota; kingdom Metazoa; phylum Arthropoda; class Malacostraca; order Decapoda; family Parastacidae; genus Cherax; species Cherax destructor. The sequence goes on along the minus strand of WNWK01012383.1, from coordinate 15,495 downwards.
AGTGTCTGGGTTACTACCAGTGTCTGGGTTACTACCAGTGTCTGGGTTACTACCAGTGTCTGGGTTACTACCAGTGTCTTGGTCACTACCATTGTTTTGGTTACTACCAGTGTCTGGGTTACAACCATTGTCTAGGTTGATGCCAGTGACACTCCATCTCTTAAGAAAATATGAGCACATTTCTTCATGGTCAATATTCGTTTGAAAATTTCATGCGTTTGTACCATTACTGGTTCTGTGGTGAGATTATTTCTTGCTAAAATTATGATATATGTACAAGATAAAAAAACATTCTTCCTTACATTAATTTTGCTGAGATTTTTCATTCTATGTAGAATATGTTGAACAGAAAAATATACAACATTACATAGTTAAAAAGATGAATAAAGCAGCTTTGTTTATCCATTACAGATATATAAATATAACCTGTGTAAATGTATGTCACTTGTGCCTGAAGCTTTACTCTTAGCTGTGACTCAGATAAAAATAGTATCTAAATCTAAATATTTGGAAGCCAGTTTCATCCATACAATGAGCATTAATGTGCAGCCAAAGATTAGTACTGTTGTCTTATTTTTGACATGTTATTTATGTAAATTCTTACAGTGAATTTGCTATAGATAGGTTTTTAAGTTAATTATTACAGATAGATTTCTAATTTTTTAAATACTGTATATATGCTAGTATGTAAATGTGAGTTTGTATTTGTATGTTGTGTGTATGTGAATACACATGTGTAAGCATGTGTGTGTTTTGAGTACATATGTGTATGTGCACATATGTATGCATATGTGTGTGTGTTTGTGAGTATGCACCCAGGACCCTAGTGCCCAGGAGTACTTGGACAGAAGGGTCAGCAGAGATGGTGCTGATGTAAATGGAGCCACAGGGAAAAGGTGAGCTGGTTGTGAAGACAATACTGGCTCAAAAGGACCTTCCTCTATATCATGCAAGTACTATAAGCCTTCATTAGTGATGTAGCTAAACTGCAGGTGTAGAAGGGGAGAATGGTGTTGAGATGTATAAAGTACAACCTAAGCCAGTGATGTCGGGACAGAGGAGACCTGAAACTGAATTAGCCTGGAAGGAACATCTCTCTGGAATGAAGCTGGAGGGTAAGGGGGAATAAACAAATTAGTGAGCATGAGAGGAGTAGAAACAAAATCACTGGAGTAAGATTGGCCTAGGGCAACATAGAGGGAGGGTGGATCTGGGGAGGACCCCAAGCAGGTCAGGGGTGGAGGGTCCTGTGGATATAACATTTGGAGGACAGATTCAGGACAGAGACATGAGTCACTGATTCTGAGGAAGATTATGTTCTTGATCCTGGTCAGCGCTCACCAAGGTAGCCTGTTTATCACCAGGGCATGCCCTAGAGGAGAGTTTGTGAGCCTCAGAACTTGATTAAATTTAAAATTTCAAAGATATAGGTCTGTAGTTATTTACGTCAGTTTTGTCTCCTCCATTGCGGCTCTGAGCAGGATAGACTGCTCTGCCTAAAACGAAAAAACCTTAAGCAACACAGAGGAGTATAAACATACAGGCATACTGGTAAATGTGAACAATAGAAATAACCAGTCTGGCAAGGGGCTTGAAAAACAAAGACTAATCTGGATGTGCTGAGAACAATACATTCTTGACACCTCCATGATACTGAAGTCATCTCTGCTGCTTAATTGCATTTCTGCCAAAATCTTGAAATGAGTGAGCTCAGCTGAAATATGCCCTATTTTTCTATACATGCACCCTGTGGCAACCTGGGAGAAACGGGACTCCCTACAAGAAATAGATCACTCACCTAAGGTGTTAATATCAGAAAGGATGTCACTGCTGCCCAGAAAGGAAGAGCAGTTAAGGGAGGTGCATATTGCACCCATCTGCTCCATCATGTGAACCCCTCCATAAATCAGGCCCTTAACAAAGGAAGCATCATTGAGAACCTGAGACACTACCTGGGAAGTTAGTGAAAAGAGTGTATCTTTCCTGGTAGAACTATGATCACTATTTTGTTGTGAGACTGAGGAGAGGATTACAGATGGAGGAGGGAGAGTCAGTTCAGATTCAAGGTCAAGTGTTTATCATCACTCAAGGGCCTTTTTGTTAATGTTGAGGCAGCAGGGTCCATGTTAATTGAGTTGTCAGGCAGAGAAGGGCAGTCTTCCTTGGGGGTGCCAGTGTGGGCAGAGCAATCCCTGCCCACCATGGTGAAGACCATGCCCGAGCGTTGGGAAAAGCAGGCAAGTGGCAGGTGGATAGCGGTGGGAAAAGAGGAGGAATATACCATGTAGCAGCAGCAGTGCTGTGTGAGAGGTGGTGCTGGAGGCAGTGGCAGAGACGGGAGCACACAGCCTTCTGAGCCATTCACTAACTGTAGAATCCCTATGTGTATGATGAGTATATATGAATATGCATATATGTATGTTGTGTGTACATGAGTGTATATGTGTGGTTGTTGTGTACATACCCAGCTGTATGTATAGGAATTGAACTCCAACTCCTGGGGCCTGCCTTTTAGCCATTAATTGACCAGTGGGATACATCCCCAAGTATACTGCATTTCTTGTACAATATTCTCTATTGAATCGATCAGTGGCAGTGTCTCCATTACTTCCTAGTGTGTGACACTCTGTCATCATACTGAAGACAATGACTGAAGACAGTCCTTCTGCTCCTGATATTGGCTTATTTGCTTAATTACATCTATGGTACAACCTTATGTATGTTTTGGGTATCTTTCTATCATGTATAATAATGTTATTATATAGTTCACTGCCATTAAAACTATGTATTTCACTTTTATCAATACAGTAATACAGTGGACCCCCAAGTTTCGTAAACCCCGGAAATCGTACATTTATGTAAGTATAATATTGTAAGTGCTTGTGGAAAAGTATTTTTGGGGGTCTGAAATAGACTAACCTACGTGACATCTTTTCTTAAGGGGGTAAATTCGTTCGGTAATGGCACTTGAGCAGACTTCAGGAGTGAAGTTTTTACGAAACTCGGGGGTCCACTGTATGTATTTGAAGTATACAGTAGACTGCTTTTTTCAGAGGTCAGGATGCGGTATGAAGTGTATGTAGAGTACGTATTATAAAGCAATGTGTATAATTATTTTTATGGAGTTTACAATAAAAAAATACTGTAATTCTGGACAAAATGCTGAATTATGGTATTTCGTCCATTTTGTCCGATAATTAAAGCATTTGTTCAGCCATTTTTTGTCCTTAATTGCCAAAATCTGTTGAGAGATTTTACTGCACTACAGTAACAAGAGGAAACATTACTATTTTTACAATTATGTACTACTTCTACAATTATTATTACTAATATTATCAGTATTCTTATTATTATTACATATTCATGTGAAGAGCTAACTAAACAAATGCCACTTTATTTCTATAAAGTTGTTTGTTTGATGGATATTGAGCACAAGAAGTGGTGCAGGGTTGATCCTCCGTCAAGAGACAGACTCATTACCTAACTACTGTATTCTCACTTAACTCAGAAAAAGAGCTATGAAGTACCATACATAATTATTAATAAATTATTATAATAAAGAGGAAATATAATTGTTAATAATGACATGCTTTATTTTTATACAGTGAGCTATGTAGTTTGGCAGTGTTTATTATTAATCTTATTAATCACTGCTATCTTGAAGGTTAATTCAGTACCTCTTTTGCTTTAAAATTTACAAGGAAAACATAATTTACAAGATAAGAAAATTATTTATCTAATGATTAGCAATACAGTGGACCCCCGGTTTTCATGATTTTTTCGTTCCAGAATGCTGTTCAAGTGCCATTACCAAACGAATTTATTCCCATAAGGAATAATGTAAATTAGACTAGTCCTTTTAGACCCCCAAAAATACACTTACAAAAGTACTTACAAAAATACACTTACATAATTGTTCAAGTTTGGAGCATCACGAACACCGGGGGTCCACTGTAATAGAAATAAATTTCCAAAAAAGCTGAAACAGTTTTAATCAAGAAACTGAGTGCTCTCTTGAATATTTAGAGTTCAATAATGTTAGCTAACTTTGCTAGGAATATTCTAAATCTAATCTTAGCTTTTTCAGGTATGTTATTTTATCATTCCAGAGCAAAACTTTGATATTGTCTGTAATGTGTGTATGTTCTGAGTTCTTCAGTCTCTAACACTAAAAGATTGTTTGGTATATTAATACTGTAGTTACCTAGAAAGACACTTTGTTATAGATGGCATTTTGCTATTGGTAGAGCTTTATTAACTCATGAATTGATAGAGCTCCTCCCAGGGCAAAATGTTTCCAGTAATAAAAATTTGCTACATCATCTCATCAGTGACATTCAATACAGACAAGTTGGTGAATAAGACACAGGTTCAGCACTTGGGTATCTTTACTGTGATAAAGATAAGTACCCAAGTGTTTCATAAGTTGAAGATTGAGACACTTATGCAACATATGGGAATCTTTATTAATACATTTTTCTTATTTAAAAACCCGTAACAAAAAAATTGGGGTGGTTTTTTGAGGGCTGGAATGGATTACAGTGGACCCTCGGTTTTCGTTGAAAATTCATTCCAGAATGCTGTTTGAGTGCCATTACCGAACGAATTTGTTCCCATAAGGACAAATGTAAATTAGATTACAGTCATCCCTTGGTTTTCGATTGTCCCAGTTTTCGCTGATTTTGGTTTTCACCGACTTTTTTCGGGGAAAATTTGTCTCAGTTTTCGCCGATTGTTTTAGTTTTCGCTGACCGTATGGGACCTGTCCACCAGTGCCACGCACATACAAAGGCCATAGGCCTGCCACCCACGCACGTCCCACGCACATTGTCACGCAGTCTAGCATTGTTTATGCTTGAGTGAACATCACCCCAGGAGTTCATACAAAACATTTATTAACAATTCATTCTTTTTGGCCCTTGATTATTGTGTGTGACTACTAAATAAGTTACCATGGGCCAAAAGAAAGCTCCTAGTGCCAGTTCTTTGGTAAAGAAAGTGAGGAACACTGTAGAAATGAAGAAAGAAATAATAGAAAAATATGATAGTGGTGTACGTATTGCCGAGCTCGCCAAGATATACAAGAAAAACCCATCAACCATCAGTTCCATTGTGGCAAAGAGAAAGGAAATCACAGAAGCTAATGTTGTGAAAGGGGTGAATACAATAACGAAACAGAGATCACAAACAATGGAAAATATGGAGAAATTGTTATTGGTGTGGATAAACCAAAAACTGCTAGCGGGTGATAGTGTTGTGCAATCCATCATATGTGAAAAAGCAAGGCAGTTGCATGCCGATCTTATAAAGAAAATGCCTGGAACCAATGTTGATGTTGATGAATTTAAGGCCAGCAAAGGCTGGTTCGAAAACTTCAAGAAGCGAAGTGGCATACACAGTGTTGTAAGGCATGGTGAGGGTGCCAGTTCAGATAAAGATGGGGCTGAAAAATTTGTGCGTTAGTTTAAAGAATATGTAGAGGCAGAAGAATTTAAACCCCAACAAATGTTTAATTGTGATGAAACAGGCCTCTTTTGGAAGAAAATGCCAAGGAGGACCTACATCACGCAGGAGGAAAAGGCAATGTCAGGACACAAGCCTATGAAAGACAGGCTAACTCTTATGTTATGTGGGAACGCTAGTGGGGATTTAAAAGTGAAGCCTTTACTTGTGTATCACTCTGAAAATCCCAGAGTGCTCAGGAACTACAGTGTTGACAAGAATAAATTGTGTGTGTTTTGGAAGTCTAATGCTAAGGCATGGGTCACTAGGGAAATTTTCCTGGAATGGTTTAATCAAGTGTTTGGCCCCAGTGTGAAGAAATATCTATTGGAGAATAAATTGCCACTTAAGTGCCTCCTGGTAATGGACAATGCTCCTGGTCATCCTCAAGACTTGGAAGACCAAATGCCTAAGGAATTCAAATTTGTAAAAGTGAAGTTCTTGCCTCCTAACACCACTCCTGTCATCCAGCCCATGGACCAGCAGGTCATTGCAAACTTCAAAAAACTGTACACCAAAGCAATGTTTCAAAGGTGCTTTGATGTAACCTCAGACACTAGATTGACCCTAAAAGAGTTCTGGAAGGCTCACTTCGATATCTTCCATTGCATAGGCCTTATAGATAAAGCTTGGCAGGGAGTGACCTCCAGGACGATGAACTCTGCTTGGAGAAAGTTGTGGCCAGATTGTGTCCCAGAGAGGGATTTTGAAGGGTTTGAAGCTAACCCTGAGGAGCCTTTGGAAATTGTGGAAAGTATTGTGGAATTGGGGACTTCCATGGGGTTGGATGTGAATGGAGAGGATGTGGAAGAGTTGGTGGAGGACCACAATGAAGATCTAACCACTGAAGAGCTGCAAGAGCTTGAGCTGCAACAACAACAAATCAGATCTGAGGAAATTGCTTCAGTGGAGGAAGAAAGATGTAAGGTGCCTTCTTCAGAGAATAAGGAGATTTGTGCAATGTGGAGTAGGGTGCATTCATTTGTGGAGGAACATCACCCTGACAAAGATGTTGCAATCCATGCTGGCTACTTTTACAATGACAATTCCATGTCCCATTTTAGGGACATTTTAAAGAGCCGCCAGATATAGAGCTCTCTGGACAGATATTTACTGCCACAGGTGTGCAGTGACTCACAAGCTGGTTCTAGTGGGATTAAAAGACAAAGAAGGGAAGTGACCCCAGATGAGGACTTGGTACCTAGAGTCCTTATGGAGTGGGATTCCCTTTCCAAAAATTAGGGTCTCTTCCCTCTCCCCTCTTCCCTCTCTCCCATCCAGCAACATCAGTCTTCAATAAAGGTAAGTGCCACATTCAGTTCATTCATTTGTGCATGTAAATCTATCTTTAAGGCCCCCCCCCAATTTTTTTTTAACAAACTTCTGGGTTTCTGGAAAGGATTAATTGAATTTCCATTATTTCTTATGGGGAAAATAGTTTTGGTTTTCGCCGATTTTGGTTTTAGCCAATCCATCTGGAACGGATTAAAATCGAAAACCGAGGGATGACTGTAGTCATTTCAGAACCCCAAAAATACACTTACAAAAGCTCTTACAAAAATCCATTTACATAATTGTTTGAGTTTGGAGGTGAACGAAAACTGAGGGTCCACTGTAATGGCATTTCAGTTAATTTCAATGAGGAAAATTGATTTGATATACGAGCAAATCGAGTTTTGGAAAAAATAAACACATAAGCAGTATAATGTGATCCTTTATTGACAACGTTTCGCCCACGCAGTGGGCTTTATCGAGTCACAGACAGATCTACCTGGAAAAAGAGTAACATGAGTATTTATAAGATTTAGGTCAGGGAGCATTCAGGAAGAATGCTCCCTTATTGAGCAAGTTTTTTCTAAACTTCACTATCCTCATCACTTCATTAGAGACTGTAGACGACGGGCATTAAACATCTTCAACACACCCAGAGAAGATACTGCCGAGAAAAGATACATAGTCCTCCCCACCAACTCCATTGCCAAACACGTTTCCAACATTTTTTCCAATACGTACCTCATTCCGAGTATCTACCTCCACATCCACCACCATCAAGGACATTACCAGTAACAGACAGGACAAGCTTCAGTCCACTGCAGGGGTATACACAATTCCTTGTAATGACTTCAGCAAATTATACGTCGGCGAAACATCCAGAGACCTCCAGACACGCATTTCAGAACACCAGTACGCAGGCAGATCTGACGACTCAAGAAATGCCTGTGTTCAACACCGAAATTTACACAACCATTTAATCAACTACAGAAACGCAAGACTCATCGCCAGAAAAGACAACACTCAATACCGAAGAATCCTGGAATCATCACTTATCTGTAGTATATCCAACAACTTCAACCAGAACAACGGCTTCTACAACATAGCTGAACCTATTGCCAAGAAACTTCTTCAATGCTATCCCACATAGAACTCAAGAATGGAACACTGCAGGTCCTTTAAGTCACACAAGGTTTTAAACTATCACACTACTTTGAAGACTGTCACATGCAACATTCTCCACCTGACTAAATCTTATAAATACTCATGTTACTCTTTTTCCAGGTAGATCTGTCTGTGACTCGATAAAGCCCACTGCGTGGGCGAAACGTTGTCAATAAAGGATCACATTATACTGCTTATGTGTTTATTTTTCCATTGTGTCGGTATTTTATACCATTTATTTCCATTTCTCTGTTTTGCAGTGTGTTCTTAGTGTGTGTGTGGCCTGACTATATCAGAGAAATGGAGCTTCCCATAACTGCCCCAGCCCAACTGAATCCTCCCGTCTCCTATCTGAGTCATACTTATTTTGTAAAGTGTGCGAGGACCTCAGTCAGACACCTGTGTAATAATAAGTAGTCTCCATGGCATCATGACAGGAACACAGCTGAAAATATTCACATTGTAGTCACCACTGGCAGTATTCATCAGAGGTCTATGCTCTACTGTGCAGCATTGACACATCCTTCCAACAACCATTAGAAGGACAGTGATAGACCAGAGATGGATTCATTCTACATGACATACACCTCCACATGGTTCCATGAACGTTTCCAGTTGTCCACACCTTTAGCCAACCTACACAATCAAGTGAGCAGAATCAAATGCAGGAACACACCTGAAAACAATCATCACAGTAATTTTTCCACTTCATATGCTCTTCCAATGATTACCTGTAAACTTATGGCTCTGTGTTTCAAAGTCTTTGAAAGAAAGAAGCAGGAGGCCATTAGTGTGAACTTCAGTCATTACTAGAAACATTATCATACAGATACAGGGATAAAGACGTTTGCCAAATTCCATGTACAGTAGAAACCCCATATCCACTGATTCAGTATCTGCAGTTTCAGTTATCCACGGTTTACTCTGGCCCAAAAATACCTCTTAATTTTGCATAATCATGGCCCCAGAGTACAAAAGTAGAGAAGCTGGCAGTTGTTCAAAGCCTAAGAGAAGCTGTGAAGTGCTTCTCATCAGTGAAAAAGTGATAATTCTCCACTTATTGTGCATAATTTATACTTACCAATTTTAACAGGACACATGACCATAACACTAGACACAGATCACTCCTCGATGTTCCCCGTGTCCATCTAACACTATGTAAAGACTCAATGCATATAAAAGGCATGAAAATTTGGAATTCATTACTTGTCATTGCCAAAGAAACCCTGCCTGTACCCCAATTCAAAAAGATGCTAAAAAACCACCTTCTCACCCAAACCTAAATGCTCAATATCAAACACTCCCAACAAAGTAGAATAATCACTTAAATGTAAAAACCTGATTACTCACTTAAATGTAAAAACCTGTTATGAATAATACGTACATACATTGATATGTTCAACTTATATTCAAACTTTATAACATAGATACATAATTATACTTATTATATACATTATCAACCATAATTTTTTACCATGTAGTCTAAGTAGTCCTAAGAATGCCCGCAATGCGCAGCATATTAGGGGCTTTTGGCATGTACATCTCTTTTATACCTATGTATCATGTAAACCCAACAATGTATCTTTGTACCATGTCTAAATAAAGTATTATTATTATTATTATTATTATTATTATTATTATAATAGGTATGTACAGGACCATCCGCGGTTTCGGTATCTGCAGTAGGTTCTTGGAACGTATCCCCCGCAGATACGAGGGGTTCTACCGTACTCGGCAAACTCCTGGGTTATTCACATGCTGAGGTCACCCTCACCTCTCCTCTGGTTATTTCAATGGCTATGTATTCCATTTCCTGCGTACTCTGTAGACCTGAAAAAGCTGGGTCTCAAGGTAAAACATCTTTATAAGATGTCCATTCTGCATTTGTCTTGGTTTTGCAACTTGCTGGTATTTTATACCTCTTACATTTGTATTTAGCTTACCTGGGGCACTGATGTGGTAATATGGCAAGCCCTATGTACACATAATACCCTGCTGTTCCTGATGCCACACTGTGGCAAAGTTAAAATAAAAATCTTAATGTCAAATTCTGTAATGCATTATTTTTTATAATAGTTTTTATAATTTCATTATGCTTATTATTTTATCTGATATCACTCTTGCTGAATGTATTTCATACATTTGCACTGCTTGTTATCTTTTCACTTAGCAGTCATTTTATTTTTTCTCTGCAAATACAGAAACATTTGTGCAAGAATATGTATTCAAAGTATGCACTCAGAAATAACTTATTTAAGTGGTAGTTATTTCTTAAAGTTGTCCATAATTCTCATACTTTATAGGACCCAAGATATCTAGTCATGTTCTCAGTGTTGTGTTACAAATATTTTTCTGTGGGATGTTATGAGTGTTTAGTGCATTCAGAGTATGATATTTTTTTTTAATTTTCTTAGTCTTCAGTCATACTAAATATCATAAAATACCACAACACAAAAAGGTAGGGTGACCCAACAAAGAAGACAGTCAGCATCTTTGCCTAGCTGTCTTTCTAGAAGTGCAAGAATATCACTATCTAATTACTCACCAAACTTCAGCATCCCCATCCATCTTTCAGTTTTGAAAGCTAAGGTTCAGCTATGCTGTTTCAGCTGAATTCCTTCACATATATTATCATGCTCATATTTGAACACGTGGAAAAATAACCAACACTGCTCTGTGAGGACTATCAGGTCACACTATCAGCCCACCATACCTTAATAGATTGTCATGTCTATCAGCAGGCATTCAGGATTCACTTCCAATATCTCCATTGCTCCTTTTCTCTTGCCAACATATTTTTAAACTATCCGCATTTCCTGCTCACCCCTATGGGTCTTTCCTATACTGTTTAAGTTCCACTGCCCCAACACACTCCCTGTGACTAACTTCTCTGAAACTCCTACCTTTGATGCAGATTTTTTCTTCAACTTTTTAACAGAAACTAACTTTTTGCACTATCCTTGATTTCTATTTTCCTCTTGCACTAACCCTAACCCCTCACTCATTCCTAACCCTTACACATTACTAATTTCACACATCGCTCCCCTCAGAGCTGTATGATCCTTATGGGTTTAGTGATTACCTTGATTATAACAATGAACAGCACATCAGGTCCCAAAAGCAACTGCTCTCCACTCAGCCCAGTGTAACATGCTCACATATGCCTGCTAAATGTTCAAGCATTCACCTCTTAGTATCTCTCATGCTCCTTCCAATGATTCCTTCACTGTTTCTACATGACAAAGCCTATTTCAATAACCTGGGTGGCCTGGTGGTCTGGTGGCTTGAGCTCTCGCTTCACACACGGAGGGCCCAGGTTCGATTCCCGGCGGTTGGAAACATTTCGACGTGTTTCCTTACACCTGTTGTCATGTTCACCTAGCAGCAAATAGGTACCTGGGTTGTTAGTCGACTGGTGTGGGTCGCATCCTGTGGGACAAGATTAAGGACCCCAATGGAAATAAGACAGACAGTCCTCGATGACGCACTGACTTTCTTGGGTTATCCTGGGTGGCTAACCCTCCGGGGTTAAAAATCCGAAGAAATCTTATCTTATCTTATCTTATCTTCTGTTCTAGTATCTTCTAATTTCTTTTTTTATACATTTTTTATTAAGACATCAACTGTTTCCCGCCAATGTAGGATGACCCGAAAAAGAAAAAAACATTTTCATCATCATTCACTCCATCACTATCTTGCCAAAGGTGCACTGACACTATAGTTCAAAAACTGCAACATATCTCCACCTCTCCTTCAGAGCGCAGGCACTGTACTTCCCACCTCCAGGACTCAAGTCTGGCTGGAGTTTAACTGGAGAGGGTTTCGGGGGTCAACACCCCCGCGGCTCGGTCAGAGACCAGCCCTCATAGTGGATCAGGGTCTGATCAACCAGGTTGTTACTGCTGGCCGAACGCAAACTGATGTACGAACCACAGCCCAGTTGGTCAAGTACTGACTTTAGGTGCCTGCCCATTGCCTTCTTGAAGACAGCTAGGGGTCTATTGGTAATCCCCCTTATGTATGCTGGGAGGCAGTTGAACAGTCTTGGGTCCCAGACACTTATTGTGTTGTCTCTCAGTGTACTTGTGGAGTCCCTGCTTTTCATTGGGGGAATGTTGCATCTCCTGCTGAGTCTTTTGCTTTCATAGGGAGTGATTTTCGTGTGCAAGTTTGATACTAATCCCTCTAGGATTTCCCAAGTGTATGTTATCATGTATCTCTCTCGCCTGTGCTCCAGGGAATACAGATCAAGGGCCTTCAACCGTTCCCAGTAATTTAGGTGCCTTATCGTACTTATGTGTGCTGTGAAAGTTCTTTGTACACTCTCCAGGTCAGCAATTTTGCCTGCCTTGAAGAGGGCAGTTAGTGTACAGCAGTATTCCAGCCTAGAGAGAACAAGTAATTTGAAGAGAATCATCATGGGCTTGGCATCCCTAGTTTTGAAGGTTCTCATTATCCATCCTATCATTTTCCTAGCAGATGCAGTAGATAGTACATGGGTGTGGACTTTGAAGGTGAGATCCTCTGACATTATCACTCCCAGGTCCTTCACATTACTTTTTTGCTTTATTGTATGGTTAGAATTTGTCATATACCCTGATACAGTTTTAATTTCCTCAAGTTTGCTAACCGGTTTCCCTGAATCTCTTCATAATGTTACTTTGTTCACACTCCAACAGTACGTCAAACCATAAATACCATTTGCCTCCACTCCTATCTAACATACTTGCTGGAAGTCTAAGCCATACATACTGTTCAGTATCAGGATACATTCCCTTCTTCCACACATTTATTTAATTCTGCTTTCTAAGCTTTCATTTCCTATACACACCCTTTCAAACACCTCTGAAGCATCTTTCAACAGCACTAAGTGTCATTTACAAACTTCAACTGTGTTGACTCTTGAAATCAGAGTCGTCATGTATAAGCACCACTACTTTCAGACACTAACTTTCACGTTAACTCGGGGAGGTTCCTTGATTACGATGAGGTAGTCTCGATGTGAGGAATTATACCTATACTCCTCTTCCTTGGATCAAGTCTGATTGCTTCCCATTTCTTCAGGTGCTGTATGACCCCAATGAGTTTAGCACTTCTTGAATATAAAAATAATAATAGAATTTATTTGTGTCCAGCCCTATGTATAAACACATTAATTATCAACAGCAAAGTTCCGCACAACTGTAACCTAACTTTTGTCTCGTTCCCATCGTTGAAACTTTCAACACTTTACAACTTACCTGGAAAAGGAAAAGTAATTTATTAGCAAATATTAAAATGCAAAACTGTTTTCTAACAACAACTTAGAATAGTTGAATTACCATATATGAAGATAACATTAAAGATTAGTTTCAATGTCTTGCCTAGTTTATACAGTATAATTAACCAAGTGATCTTTACATTGCCACTGATTATTTGTATAAGTGATAGTGTACCTGTGAGGGACTAAGAATGTTATCAAACACTGTGTAATAATGTTTTTTCATACTTTGCATATCTTATAATAAACAATGAGAAAAATGTTTGTTTTTCATTGAAGAGTAGTCGATATCCATTGTGGTTATGGACATAAAATTTTGAGTAGATCAATAAGATTTCTTTGTACAAGCAACGGATAACACGAGACCACAGATATAAAGTCAGGGGTAAAAAGTGAAACGGGAGGCATAAAAAAAATTCTTCATAGAGTGGTTGACGAACAGAATGTATCAAAAGAGGACGTGGTAAGTGATACAAACATTGGGAATTAAAAACAAAATACACGATGGACAAAGTATTGATGACTGGGGTGGGGACAGGAGCCGTGGCCTGGTGGCGAATGCTCTTGCTTCACACGGTGAGCCTCTTGTCGCGGTAAAGAGGCTATCGGTCTGAGGAATTGGACCTCTTGGTCTTCTTCCTCAGACCGAACCTAATTACCCCCCAATCCCACCTCCCCTTTCCCATCTTCCCCATCCTCCCTTTTCCCTTTCCTCCTCCTCCTCCTTCTCCTCATCCCTCCCTTATTCCCTTCCCATTTTTACCCTGTAAGCTTCTCTCCACAGGCATTCTGGTTCCTGGGTAGGGGGAAGGGTACCGTGGTCCATCCCATTCCGTTGAGGTTCTTGGCGGTGGTGTAGTTTGCCATGGAATCTGGATTGCCTGGAGATGTCCCAATCCCTCTCCGGTCTCCCGGGGGTGGCTTTGGGTATCTTTCAGGCGACGGGTGTATCTCTGAAGGCCACCTTTTGGATTCCGGGGGTGGTGGCCGAAGGAGGTATGCTTTGTGGCAGGTATCCGGCTGCCCTCTCTTTTGTCCTCCGAGGTGGCTCGGTGGATGTGAGGTTGCTATCCCAAAGGTAGGGTATGGCACGTGTTCCATGCAGCATCTGCACTACTTGCGGTGTTGAGGTCCTCTTGGGCGCGGAGGGGGATTTACACCCCTTTCATTCCTCCTAGGAGCTATTCCTCCACGTTTCCCCCTTTTTTTTCTTTTCTTTTTTTTATTAAAAACAAAAAGAAAGAAGTAACCTTACCATGGACAACCCAATCCGTGAACCTACTACCCCCGGGCCCCTTCCTGATACCGCACCCAGTTCTGACCCTACCTCATTAATGGACAACTCTTCAGACACCTCCAATACCTCTGTACCTCTTGCTGGTGCCGGTTCGTCACCTGCTTCAGGTACCGGGGTTCTGACCGGCCCTTTTGACATGTCTGACCTTCGCTCTTCTCTGACCTTGATTCCGGCTTCTCCCTCTACGGTGCGGCAATTTTCGGATTGCTCGCCCGTCCCACGTCGGACCACCTCTGGTCCCACATCCAAACGACCAAGACCCTTACATGACGATTTGACACTTCATTCTCATTCATCTCAGAAACAACCAGCTCGTCATGCACTCCCCTTAAACACTTTGTTTCACACTACTCGATGGACAAAGTTTTTTACTCTAAGACCGACTTCTCCAACTACCTATCTTTCCGATCATAGTATTGGTAAGGCTCTCCTATGCCATGCAGGTAAAGATATCTCATTTCATGCTCTCAAGAGCAGCACTCGCATCATCATGGTCCAGAATGCTGGCCAAGCTCGCGATCTTTCTCTCCTTACGACCATAGATACTATTCCTATCACTATTGACAAACATCATTCTCTCATTTTTTGTAGTGGTACTGTCATTTTACCCCACACCATTGTCCAATGGAATTTCCAGACATATGGTGATGACATTCTTGAGCTCCAAGACCTCCCTATCCTCAAAGTTGACACTTTTGTCCTCCCTGCCCATAAACAAAGACATTATCCTTGCAATATAGCTCGTTTAACATTTGACTGCCATGAACTTCTGCCCTCGGTCTACATTGCAGGTCACCGTTTACAAGTTCGAAATGTGACCCCTACACCGCAACAGTGTAGAAACTGCTGGCGTTTTGGTCATCCAGCGAAATATTGCAGGTCCATAGCCGAATGCCCAGTCTGTGGTGCCGACGACCATGCCAGTCCTTCTTGTAATCTACCTCCTCTGCCTTAACTGTCATGAGGTGCATCCATCGTACTCTCGCCATTGTCAGGTTTA
>WNWK01012382.1:0-59871 GCA_009830355.1 Cherax destructor | reverse complement strand
ACTTTTGCCCTTAAAAATGCAGAAACCCACCGCACGCATAAGTCATAAACCACCCAACTACTGGGAACGTTTGGGGTTCCTAACCTGTATCCTAGAACGCAGGCGGGAAAATACATTAGTAAAACATGGAAAATTCTCGGGCTTAGTACCAAACTTGCACAAAAAAATCCTCCGCGAAAGAAAAAGCCCGGGGGCGATGAACACCCCCCCAATAAAGAGCGGGGTGCCACTAGCACGTTGGGGGGACAAACAATGGTGGGGGCCCAGATTGTTCAACTGCCCCCCCAGCAACATCGGGGGATTCCCAAACAACCCCCTGGCTGTCTTCAAGGGGCACTGGACAGGCACCCGTCGGTACCTGATCACCGGGCTGGGCTAGTTGGCCCTTGCCCAGCGTGCCTGGTTGATCAGGCTCTGGTCCAACAAGAGGCCTGGTCACAGACCGGGCCGCGGGGGCGTTGACCCCTGGAATTCTCTCCAGGTAGACTCCAGGTAGAATATGCATAAATAACTCAAGATTCAAGGTTTAAGTGATTACAAATAGCTATAAACATTTTTCAGTCTGGGTCAATTAGAAACATTTCGACCTCAAAGACTGGTCTTGCCCTTTAAGAGGTGATAATAAAATATAATTTATTTTAAGTGGTGTAGGGGTAAGCCAGTGGAAGGCCTCGGTCAGATGACTAGAAGCTCCAGTGTCAGGTCGTCATATAACTAAGACATGCTTCAGGAAACACTTGTCCTTTTTCCAGGCGAATCTTATCTAACATAACCTTGAGAGGTTTGTGAATTATGTGAGTAAATTACCTGCAGGAGGTTTACAAGGTATTACCTGAATTATTACCTACAGCAGGTCACTGAACTGTCACTCCCTCGATACCCACTCCCTACCACTCTCAAAAAAAGCTAGACCTGACATTAAATTAATAATTACAATATTAAAACCAGCTACTCTGATAAATTAAAGTTGTGTGGACTGTATATGATTAGGCTTGCTGGGTACACAGAATATAATTATTGTACATAAATTGTAAGTTTTATTAGAAAGGAAATTCGTATTACCACTTACCATTTAATTACTGGATCATAACCATTATTTTTGGGGGCCAATGCATAAACTACTGTACATTATGGGTAAGTGTCACTAAGGTGTGCTCCTAGGAAGAATCGGTGTCCTCAATTTTTCCATTCTTGTTGCTGAAATGTAAGAGTTTTCCATACTATTTATCCCAATTCTTCAGCAGGAATGTGTCAGCAATTTCTAAATTATAGATTGAGGCCGATATATACCAATACACCTTCGAGAATGCCTGATTACATTGCACAATTTAGACCAGTATTCACACATTCAGTTTCAATATGGCGTCTCCCCATCCGCATCCCTCAGCTGCTGTTCTACACCCCCCTCTCCCTCATTCAAAATTTCTCAAAAGGGTCAAATCAACATCACATTTTATTACACAATTGTTGTATTATTCAAATTTACACATGCTGAATTTACGAAAATCCAAAATTTTCCACAAGGTTGTCTCATATATATTTTCCTCAAAAGTTTTGTTTTTATTATGTTGAGGTTTTATCGTTTGGCTTTAAATTTTCAATGTTGGTACAAGAAAACCAGGGCATAGTTCTTACAATTACTGACATGTGCAGGTGCCTTATGACCGGAGTTATAGAACCTATTTGTAAATTCCTGGAATTGATCCATTACCTTTTAAACACTTATTTATTTGACTTCAAATTTTCAAAAAACTGCCTCTTACTTTGTCCTCTGCGATGAGTAAGATCGAACTATTAAGGTTAACATTTATCAATTTTATGTGTAAAATCGTGCGACATTTTTCCTCCCATTAAATTACGTTAAGTATATTCAGTATATTCTCAACGGTTTCAGTATATATTTGCCGATGCATCTTACTGGCAGGATAATAACCATCATGTGAGCAGACAAATTTGTCAGTATTGTCAGTTAGTTTACTAAACTTGTAATTGTTGGAATTCATGTTATGATTGGAGAATGTCTCTTCTGATCAGCTTAAAATTTTCGGTCCAGGTGTGTTTTCCATAATGTAAGGTTCTTGTTGTTAAAGGACAGCGTATATCCAAATTTGCCAATTTTATTAAGTAAATAATACTTTTAATTTCCATTCATTAACTAAAGAATGTCGCTTCTCATAAACTTAAAAACAGTGACCGTAATGCATTAAATAAGACGGATGGTGATTATTATAAATATTACTGAATTGCTGGATTCAGGTTAATTACTGGAGAATGCCTTTTCTGATAGACTTTAATTATTATTATTATTATTATTATCAAAACCAAGCGCTAAACCCATAAGGGTCATACAGAGATACAGGGAAGGGTGTGCTTGCTTGATTAGAGACTAATGAGGGTGGAGAAGATAACAGAGGTCGAGTTAGAAAGGGCTGTGAGGAATGCTAAAGTACCATCAAAGTTTGTGTAATAAATCTGTTGCTGTCAAAAAGTCAGAGGGAGTCTGTGTCAAAGGTGGGGCCGTCAGCGAGGAGGGAAGATAAAGTAAGGGTGTTAGACCGGTGACGACGTCGGAGGTACATTCTGCGTAGACAGGACAGTCCAATAGAATATGGCAAACTGAAATTGGAACGTGACAATTCTCACAGAGTGGAACAGGGCGCCTCGTCATGAGATACCCGTGAGTGGGATGTGTGTACCCGGTGCGAAGACGGGACACCATAGTCTCCCAAACCATACACGGGTGGGGTTCGAACCCGCGGAGAATGCCTTAGACTCTCTGACCGCGGGTTCGAACCCCACCCGTGGTATGGTTTGTTTGCAATCGTGTCATTACGATTTCGTGGGTCTAGTCTCCCAACCCTGGCATCGATGAGAAGACCAGAAACCTGAACTCGGCTTGATAGAATATAATTTGCTATGAATCAAATCAGACCAACGTTGTTTGGAGTGGGCCTACTGGCCCATGCGAGGCAGGTCCATTTCTCATACCAGCTTAAGCCAATGCCCTAACCTAGTCAAATCAGGTCACATTCACTTAACCCTTAAATTGTCCACATGTAGATATACGTTCACTCGCGAAAGTCACCGAATATTTTGAAAAAAAAAATCGATTTTTTTCTAAAAACGAAGAGCACATTTTTATAAATAGGATAGGCTAAAAAAAACATTTTAGGGCCAGTACTTACCGAGATATAAGCCCGTGAAGTTGGTGCTAAATGATGTGGTGTCGGCAACATGGAGCATTGCCACTTGCAGAAACAAGAAACATTTATCGTTTTTTTCCATTTTTTTTCCATTTTCTGTTGTTTTCATCCTATGATAATAATGTTTTGATGCAGATCTATTCATTTCATTGCCAATTCTTGTTTAGACACAAATATTTGTTACTGAATTAGTAATCATACTGTCACAAACACACATGTTCACACTGATAAATAAATTTGTACACCTGGTTCAATCACTTACTATTGTTTACATATATATACAAGGTATTTACAGGTCCTATTTATGTTTCTAGAAGTCCACCACTGTATGATACTCGAAGAAGCATGGATTCATACAGAGTGCCACTCCACATTGCTGACACATGAATCGTGTGTCTTTTCGCACTTGGGGTCGCTGTGTAGTGTAAGCACACACTACACACTTTTTCTGAGAGTACTTCTTCTTTGGAGTAGATGGTAATGGTATCAGGCAGTGACAGTTAGGGATTATTCGGTTGGGCACTTCCCCCTCTGGTTGTGGAGTGACAGGTCGCTGTTGTGGGGTGACAGGTCGCTGTTGTGGGGTGACAGGTCGCTGTTGTGGGGGGACAGGTCGCTGTGGAGTGGCAGGTATAGGTATGGTACCATACTTTCTCCCTATCTGCTTGATGACATTTAGGGTGAATTCTGCATATCGTTGTCGCTTCCCAGTCTTTATTTCATACATGTTGAAGGCATTGAGCATTGCAATGTC
Source organism: Cherax destructor (assembly GCA_009830355.1). Taxonomy (NCBI): domain Eukaryota; kingdom Metazoa; phylum Arthropoda; class Malacostraca; order Decapoda; family Parastacidae; genus Cherax; species Cherax destructor. Next base: position 55,914 of record WNWK01012382.1, on the reverse strand, counting down.
CACAAGGTGGAAAAACACTTTTATATAGCACTTGCAACTCCTACGCACACAGTCAACAAAGCCTATCATCATGTAACACTTATCGACTAGTCGCATATTGTTTGTATAGTCGATGACAACAGCTGGCTTTTCAATAGGTTGATTGTTGAGCTTGCTCATTCTGTCTGTTTGTACCATCTCGTTTCTGTGGATGGTTGACAGCAATGTCACGTCCCTTTTGTCATGCCATGACAGTGCCATGATGTCATTGGCATGAAACGCCTGCACTACACTTCCTTCAGTGAACTTTGGCATGTGTTTTCTATTTCTTCTCACTGTTCCACATATATCAGTATTGTTCACACGTAGGAAATCAGCGAGCATAGGGCTTGTGTACCAGTTGTCTGTGAACAATGTATGACCCTTGCCAAGGTATGGCTACATCATCTTGCGAACAACATCACCAGAAATGCCCAACATGCGCCTGGTATCATCAAGTGTATTTTTACCTGTGTAGATAATGACATCCAACACAAGACCAGTCTCACAGTCACACATAACAAACAGTTTTATACCAAAGCGATTACGTTTGCTTGGTATATATTGTTTGAATGACAGTCGTCCTTTGAACAGAATCAAGGACTCGTCAACAACAATGTTCTTGAATGGATAAAAGTAGGCACTGAATTTTTGCTTGAGATACATAAACAATTCCCGGATTTTGTAGAGGAGGTCATTTCGGTTTGGTGTATTCCTATCTGAGAAGTGCAACATTCTCAGCAACAGAAGGAATCTGTTGCAGGGAAGGAGGTCACGGAAGACTGGAGTGCTAATGAAGGAGTCTGTGGACCAGTAGTTTGCTATATTGTTCTTATATGTGTGTGGCATAAGCATGACAGTGCCAAGGAATAAATACATTTCAGCCACAGTTGTATCTTTCCACCTGCGCAGCCGTGACGATTCTGAAAATCTGCATGGTCCATTGTATACTGGTAGTACAGGTTGGTCTGAGTAACAATCAGGTTCATTATTGGCTCATCAAAGTATAGTTGAAAATAGTCTAACTCTGTAGACTCATTTGTGATGGGACAGTGTGGCATGATGCCACTTCCACTGCCATCAAAATTGAAAGGATGTGGCACGAATGGTGTATGTTCAGTCCACTTCCATTCACGATCAGATGGTGCAGGGTGAACCTGTGGCATGGGACGTGGGGAGCAGGAGGGACGGGAGTGGGGCCAGCACATGATTGAGAGGGTGCCTCGTGGTCCTTTGTCTGTCCACACACCGCGCCACGAGGTCCAGGCACCATGCCACCCACCACCTCTTCCTCCATCCCAGCATACTCTCCTTCATTATCACTTTCACTATCAGTGGCTGGGGTTTTGGATCGTGAACTGCCACGACCCTTGCCTCTGACTGCATATGGCACACTGCCTGAACGTAGGTAATGACGCCCATAAGTACGTTTCACTGGGGAATAATGATAATCACTGTCACTCGACGAATCGTCTATGGGCATAAAATCGATTTCATCATCGTCACTTATATCACCTTCACTATCGTCACTATCATAACACATGGAAAATGATAATTTCCTCTTGCGGAGCTGCCTTTGGGTAGTAACACTAGCAACCCCAGAGGTGCTGGGCTGAGGGTCTGTGGCCACACTGGCCACACCAGATGTGCTGGGCTGAGGGTCTGGTATGGCCACACTGTCCACACTGGCCACCCCAGAGGTGATGGGCTGAGGGTCATCTGGGTTGTCATCAATAGTTTCACTAATTCCTTGATTATTAGTGGCTATATCACTGTCAAATCCACTAAGCTCGCGTTCTCTATAACTTTCCGAGAATAGTAGAGTGTTAATACGACGAGGCGTGAGTGAATCACGGGGGTGTGCCATGATGTTGACCGAAGATGGAGCTGAAACTAACTGCGGTACCCTGGCGTCCTTAATTTTTTTCATACTGCGCACACTGAGGGCGCAGACCCATTCACTCATGTCTAGGCGACTCAGGCCTATTGCACTAAATTTGAACGAATGTAAAATAAAACGTAGATATACGTTCGGTCACTTTCGCGAGTGAACGTATATCTACGTGTGGACAGTTTAAGGGTTAAGGAAGGAGCATGCATCTGACCTAGTAGCACAAGCTAGTCAGGTCTAACTCAAACCCACCCACACCCACTCATGTATTTATCTAACCTATTTTTAAAACTACACAACGTTTTAGCTTCTATGACGGTACTCGGGAGTTTGTTCCACTCATCCACAACTCTATTACCAAACCAGTGCTTTCCTATATCCTTCCTGAATCTGAATTTTTCCAACTTAAAGCCATTACTGCGAGTCCTGTCTAGGCTAGATATTTTTAGCACTCTATTTACATCCCCTTTATTAATTCCTGTTTTCCATTTATACACCTCAATCATATCCCCCTAATTCTATGCCTTTCTAGAGAGTGTAGATTCAGGGACCTCAGTCTATCCTCATAGGGAAAATTTTTGATACATGGGATGAACTTTGTCAAAGCTCTCGTTTTACACACGGATGGCCCAGGTTCGATTCCTGGCTGGGTAGAAACATTTTGACGTGTTTCCTTACACCTATTGTCATGTTCACCTAGCAGCAAGTAGGTACCTGGGTGTTAGTCGACTGGTGTGGGTCGCATCCTGGGGGACAAGATTGAGGACCCCAATGAAAATAAGACAGACAGTCCTCGATGACGCACTGCCTTTCTTGGGTTATCCTGGGTGGCTAACCTTTCAGGGTTAAAAATCCAAACGAAATCTTATCTCCTTTGTACCAGGGATCCAGCGGAAAATGATTTCTTTGTCACTCTTCTGTTGTTGAATTACGAGGCACTTTCTGAACATCTGATGCTACACCGTAGAGGATATTGGTGGTTATCAAATGGAAATGAGTTCAACAGTTTTGCTCATAGGCGACCTACACATGACAATTGTTCCTTGAATCATCTCCTTGTTATCATACACACATACTGAAAATTTGAAGCCGATCGAATGAGGCCTTCTCGTGTTGTAAGTGAACTAATAACAAGAAGTTGGAAGAAGAAAATAAAAGGAAAAAAAATCAGACAACCTTTATAGGTCCCTATCGGGAAACCTAATAAATATTTGTATGCTATTTCATAATAATAATAATAATAATAATAATATCTTTATTTCTACAAGTACATGTACAAGGTATACAGTCATAGCTGACATCAATGACATACTAATATATAGAAAGCCCCTTGTTATGCTGAGCATTTCGGCAAATTATGTCAGTTTTTTTCCCAGGATGCGACCCACACCAGTCGACTAACACCCGGGAATCGAACCTGTGGAAAATATTAGTATTTTCCGGAAGTTGTAATTGATAAACTTTCCAATATGAACAGATATCCTTAATGTACCGCTGGTAGTTTAATGTCTATGTGGGTATAGCCAAGAACCATCATACCAGCGGGGAGGAAGCGGGAAGAGGCAGGGCAGAGAGGAGGGCAGAAAGGGGAGTAGTCAGTGAAAACCCAGCCTAGCGACGGTATCTCAGGTAATGGCTGAGGGAGTATGGAGATTACGACCGCCAAACCGGACTTAATTACTCCCTTTCGTGATGTGGAGGAGTATCAACGTGGACGCCGAGTATAAAGTGGGACAATCGGTCAAGGAGGCCCAGTAATTGTGAAATAATGAGTGCCGCCGGCTAGGGATGCTGTTATAGGCCTACTTTGAATTCCAGTGAAGCGACTATATGACAGGATAACGTCATAAACCCTGATGCTGGGTGGTTTTTGTATTAGAAGAGACTCAAATATGTTCGATGAATATTGTGAAATGGTGAATATAGTGAGACAGCGTTGTAAATAATCAGGGGGTGATTGTACCGGGCGGGTCTGGCGTGGGTACGCATACCCCGACCGCCATATTGAATGTGGAGAAGATGAACTAACATTATCTCAACTCATCTACTCGAAATACATGTATCGAGACAGTGAATGTGTATAAACTAGTGGGGCATTAAGCCAGGATATACATAGTGTGTAAAGTTATACGTATAAACAGTAATGAGGTCGGAATAGTGAGAGGATCTGAATCGCTACCCCGACCCACCACATGTTAACTAACGCCCGGTCTCGTGGGCGTATAAGAGTTCACGGAAATTAATCTTCCTTGACTCGACGGGACAACCCTTACCATCGCGATCGGACAAGACCGCAGGAGCAACTCATCTAAAGCTAAGTACTCTCTATTTTAACCTTCTGTGTCGGCCGGCAAGATTGTTATTATTATTATTATTATTATTATAATCAAATAGAAGCGCTAAACCACAGGGGTTATACAGCGCTGCAGGTTATTGTAGGATGCAGGGAGAGTGGGTTGTAAGAGGGAGATGGATGATTAGTAGGGTATGGAGTGCAGCATGACGGTGGATAGTGCAGGGATAGAGGGTAGCAAGAGATCGAGGTAGAAGGGACTGAGGGAGATGCTAGAGGTATAATCTTCAGAGTTTGTGTAGTAAGTCAGTTTCTGTCAAAAAGTCAACAAGAGAGTCAGGATTAAAGGAGGGTCCATCTGCAAGAAGGGAAGGTAAAGAAAGGGCCGCAGACCGAAGACGTCGTTGGAGGTAAATTCTGCTTGCTCGTTGATAGAGTGGGCAGTCCAGCAGAATATGTTGAACAGACACTGGAACCTGACAATGCTCACAGAGAGGGGCAGGGAGCCTCTCCATGAGATACCCGTGAGTAAGACGAGTGTGGCCGATGCGAAGACGGGAGAGTGTAGTCTCCCAACCTCGACATTGGTGACAAGAAGAAGGCCAGAAACCTATAACCGGTTTAATAGAATGAAGTTTGTTATTCATCAGGTCAGACCAGCGTTGTTGCCAACGGGTGCGAAGGTGGGTAGCAATGACCGCAAAATAGTCCGTGAAAGGAACACCTCTATATGAAACTGGAAGGTCATGTACTGTTGACCGCGCAGCAGTGTCTGCCTGTTCATTGCCCTGTACGTCAACATGACCAGGGACCCAACAAAAGACAATATCTTTATGCTTGCTAAAGATACGGCATAACCAAAGGTGGATACGAAGAACTAGGGGGTGAGGTGTATCAATTTTATGGATAGCCTGTAAAGCACTAAGGGAGTCTGAAACGACCACAAATGGTGATACAGGCATAGATGCAATACGGATAAGTGCCACAAGAATGGCATACAATTCAGCCGTAAATATGCTAGCCGAGGGTAATAGATGCCCTCTTGGCAAGATTGTTATAAATAGTAGATGTACTGTAGCTAGGTCAACGATCGACAGTGCACCGCTATGATGCTGTTAATTAGGTGAGTGATGGTCATGTTAACTTAATTGTGTGTTCTCTACCTTTCCTTCTACTTGATCAGTCGCCCATAACCTATACAGTCCACTTAAATTTAATCATACCATAATTATTAGTATTATCTATTCAGATTTATTTATACTGGTCCAGAGTGCAGTGGGCTAACGTGAGAATATTGGGTGCGGCCAGGAGTGGGTAAAGTTCTCACATACCTTAAGGGAATGACTGCAGTAAAATTATACTAGTCGGTCATCTCCCTGGGAGATTGTTTGTTGCAAGTGGCGGTGTCTCAGATAGATTTATCTCCCACAAATCCCCACAGAACCCGGACATTCACTGTTTGAAGCGAGAGCTTTAGCCACCAGGCCACGGGCCACAGTGGAGCTAAATGTAGAGTATTTAGATAATTTTAAATTTTCAGAACAACTGCTGATAGCATGTGGAGTTCCCCAAGGTAATATTCTGGGCCACTTATTATTCCAGTGTTATGTAAATGACATGCCCATCAGTGTCAAGTATAAACTCCTACTGTATGCGGATGACAGTGCTCTGTTAGTGTCAGGTAAAGACTCACAAGATATAGCTAATGTATTAACACTGGAACTGGAGTCCTGCAGCAAATGGTTAGTAGACAACAAACTATCGTTACATCTAGGGAAAACAGAAGCCATACTCTTTGGCACGAAATATAAACTGAGAAGGGTAAATAATTTTAATGTCCGGTGTAATGGGAAATCCATCACTTCAGTTTCCTCAGTAAAATATCTGGGAATCCCTTTTGACCCATGCATGTCAGGAGAATTGATAGGGAACAGTGTAGTAAAGAAAGCGAATGCCAGACTGAAGTTCCTCTACAGACAAGCTATTACAACCTCAGGTTCAATGGCCTGTTAACCTGAGTGTAAAAGGGAGCTTGGAGCAAAGAAACACAGTAGAAAATGCTTTGAATTTGTATTTCCTTCACCAAGCAATTTGTATTATATCAGACTTTTGTCTTTTCCTTCACCAAGTATAGATAAGGCTTTGTACAAGTATGTACACTATGTACAGAGAGAGTAATATAGTGCAAGCCACGGTCGTCAAGGTAAAACAGCAGCCAATAGACAGAGACAACCGTACCACAACCAGCTCAATGCAGGAATGACAATGACAAACTTGTGAGTGGTATCCACATCACCTTTTGCCATTGTCAAACTCGCATTATGATTGGCTGAACCGAGTCGTTGATTTGATGATGGGGTCCCATCTCAAACCCTTAACGATGGTTCGCTGGTTGGAGGGGAGCCTATGTGGGTGTGTTTAACATGCTCCGAATAAAGGGTACTCTTTGCATGCAACACAAGCACAGTGTCTACCTCCTGAGGCTCGCATGACCCTATGTCTAGCCTTTATACAATGTCATATGGACTATGCTTGCTCTTCATGGTACTCTGCCTTGACAAAAAAACTGAAAGATAAACTGCAAATCATCCAGAACAAAATGGTAAGATTCATCCTCTACCTGGGTCCAAGAGAGCATGTAGGGCAGGATGAATTACAACAATTGGATATGCTGAATATTGAAGACAGAGTAAAACAACTTAAATTAAATCAAGTTTATAAAATTGTTCACAAACAGTGTCCAGAATATCTTGCTGCCAATTTTGTCAAGGCTGGGAACCAAAACAGTCATAGTACTAGGGGGAGAGAGCACAACTTTGTAGTACCCACAGTCAGTGGCCAGGCTTCAAACACCTTTTATTGTAGAGCAATCAAGGAATGGAACAGACTGCCTGCACATGTCAAAGCCAGTCATAGCATGAGCCAGTTCAAGAAGAGAACCAAAAGGTACCTAATGAATGTAGCGACAGAAAGGGAGGAGAATGATTTTTTTTTTTTTTTTAGATAACATACATGTACATGTAAATAACTATTTTTACCTTATTCCTTTTAATTTTAGTATAATAACTAGTATCTACTAGTATCTAATATTAAGGTATTAAATGGACCCCAATGGAAATAAGTCACTCTGTCTGACTTTTTTGGGTTATCCTAGGTTTTCTACACATATGCTGCTATGTATGATAATCTATGTAACTGTATTTGTGTATATACATGAATAAACTTACTTACTTGTGGTTGCAGGGGTCGAGACTCAGCTGCCTGATAGGCAACTGATGTTCGTAGCCTCATGGGGAAGAGAATTAAAGAACCCCATGACATTTTGACTTTATTGAGTTAATATTGGTTATTAACTCACTTGGTAAATATTACGTGCCAAATCTTCTATTTTTACTTTAGGTTAGCCATTTACTTTTCTATACGTTAGATTATATTATAACCAAAGAAAATTGTTTTAAACCATTATCTATAGAAAACGAATTTGTACAGTTTCTAAGTAATACTATTAAAGAATTATTTAATTATTACTTAAATTTTGTTTTATCGTATTGGAAAACTGACTGGCCAATCTGATCTAACATCTTTACATTTTTTTGTCAAACAATATCCCTTAAGTGGAAAAAGTGAAAATATTTCGACTCGTGTAATCGTAATAACATAGATGACTGGGCTTAGTAACTAAAAAGCAAGCTAGCTTTAGGTACCGCCGTTAGGACCTGCCTGCGAGTCAAATTTACGTCAATCCCCTTCTGAAGGACTCCGGCATTGTCTTAACAGACGACAATGAAGTCTCAAAACTAATAGACGACTCTTCAGTCAAGACCCTACAAACGCCAATTTACCATATCCCCCTCTCCATTCTTGAAGGCGAAACGTTCGGTCTTTGTGAAAAGACTGGACAAGATCGTCACCTCTCTCTCTCTACTGAACCACTGAAGACATCTATCATAGAACAAAAACAACACCTAGGCCTCGGTAGACAGCATCTCCTAACGTCTCATCTATGCTAAAGATCACATTCTCAGACATCTCCATGGCTGCCCACGCTCTCTCTGACGGTCTGGCCATCTCATATTACCACATTCACCCATGTCATATAGAACCAGAACGTTTCACACACGTCTCCCACTGCTGGACCTGCTACTCCTATAATCACAAAACCAAGGACTGCCCCATCAAGGATAAGAAGTTAGGTTCAAAATGTGAGAATGATGAACACGAATTCATATCCTGTACCATCACTACGGCTCCAATATGACTTAGTAAGTAAGTAAGTTTATTCAGGTATACACAAATAAAGTTACATACATAGCAGCATATGTGTAGAGAACCTAGGATAGCCCCAAAAAGTCAGACAGAGTGACTTATTTCAATTGGGTATGCCTGTGACTCACCTCTTCACTTCACACTCACCCAAGTTCTTGAGTTCATAAGGCCTCTACGTTTCATCTTCAGTAACAAGACTAAACTATACCACCTCTCCACGAGCAGCTTCAAAATGTTTGAAAATGGCTCCACTGCAAACCTGCCTCCTCAATTACTCCTATAACCAGCACCTGTGTGCTGCCCTCTGATATTCCCACCTGCCTGAACTCTCTTGCGACCTTGAAACTGTCAGCTTCTCAAGACCTCAACTACCACGAGACCGATAAATACACAGCTGTTCTTCCAGTTTTCTTCAAGATCGTCCCACGAGCGCCTAGCAGCTGGGTTAAGCTCTGGCTCTTTTTCTTCGACTGTGGACACTTATCTCCACCGCTATTCTTCGCCTATCCCGTCTTCCCAGCTCACCGCACATGGGGTCTTACCTAAACTCGCTTGATCTTGATCTTGAGCCAAAAGTTATCAATCACTACTTGTTTATTACCTGGAGGGAGTTCCGGGGGTCAACGCCCCCGCGGCCCGGTTTGTGACCAGGCCTCATGGTGGATCAGAGCCTGATCAACCAGGCTGTTACTGCTGGCCGCACGCAGTCCGACGTACGAACCACAGCCCGGCTGGTCAGGTACCGACTTTAGGTGCCTGTCCAGTGCCTGCTTGAAGACAGCCAGGGGTCTATTGGTTATCCCCCTTATGTACGCTGGGAGGCAGTTGAACAGTCTTGGGCCCCTGACACTTATTGTGTTGTCTCTCAACGTGCTAGTGGCACCCCTGCTTTTCATTGGGGGGATGTTGCATCGTCTGCCGAGTCCTTTGCTTTCGTAGGGAGTGACACTCGTGTGCAAGTTTGGTACTAATCCCTCTAGGATTTTCCAAGTGTATATAATAATGTATCTCTCCCGCCTGCGTTCCAGGGAGTACAGGTTTAGGAACTTCAAGCGTTCCCAGTAATCGAGGTGGTTTATCGCAGTTATGCGTGCTGTGAAGGTTCTCTGTACATTTTCTAGGTCAGCAATTTCACCTGCCTTGAAAGGTGCTGTTAGTGTGCAGCAATATTCCAGCCTAGATAGAACAAGCGACCTGAAAAGTGTCAACATGGGCTTGGTATCCCTGGTTTTGAAGGTTCTCATTATCCATCCTAATATCTAATGGTTATAATTAAGATTATAATTTTAAAAGGGGTGGACCGGTAAGTCAGTGGAAGGCCTCGGTAAGATGACCAAAAGCTCCAACTGCGGGTCATCATATGACTAAGACTCTCTTCAAGAATCACTTGTCCTATTTCCGTCTCCCTACGATCCCCGTTGAGGCGGGGAACCTTTACCATCATTGTCATCGTTTTTTATCTCTGACGATGAACTACTCAAATCGTGTTAAGATTAAACCTTGCAGTGGAACTATGAACGACTCCTCAAAACTTGCACTTGCAGTTGCCGTTAGGGGTGGTTTGCAAGTGAAGTTTAACTATTCTGACGCTCCAGGACGCCTTCATTGTCGTGTGCAACGATGATATTGAGTCTGAAAAGCTTCTCACCTCCGCCGCCACCACCACACTCACTGTCCGAGGCTTTACCATCATGTCCTCTCCGGCTTTAAGGGCCTAGAGGACTGTCTTCCTCAGTAAACTGGACAAACATCTTACTTCACAACCCACTGATGACCTCAAGATCTCCATTGAAGACCAGAACTCCTGGGCTACAGTGGAGCGCATTACCAAAATCCCTACTGCTTCATCCATTCTAAAAACCACTGTACTGATGTGACCATCTCTGCCCATGCTGTGGCTGAGGGTCTGGTCATCTATTATTACTTCATAAGCCACAGCTATATTGAAGCAGAAAGGTGCCACCATATCCCACACTGCTGGAATTGTTATTCATATATGCACAACCAGTATTGGGCCCCTACTTAAACGGGATGGGTCCTACACAGATGACAGCAAGGAAATGAGCGAGTTACTTAAGTCCCAGTATGACTCAGTTTTTAGTGAGCCACTAACCAGACTGAAAATCGAAAACGTAAATGAATTTTTTATGAGAGTGCCACAGAATTTGACAGACGTATGCCTTTCTGACATCACCACGACGCCAAATGACTTCGAAAAGGCAATAAATGACATGCCCATGCACTCTGCTCCAGGCCCAGACTCATGGAACTCCGTGTTCATCAAGAACTGAAGAAGCCCTATCACATGCTTAACATCTTATGGAGAGGAAGCATGGACACTGGGATCGTCCCGCAGCTACTAAAAACAACAGACATAGCCCCGCTCCACAAAGGGGGCAGTAAAGCAATAGCAAAGAACTACAGACCAATTGCGCTAACGTCCCATATCATAAAAATCTTTGAAAGGGTTCTAAGAAGCAAGATCGCCACCCATCTTGATACCATATATATGATACCATATATATATATATGATATATATGATATATAAGCAAGACCCACTTATGAATCAACTAGCTTGTGACACTCACTTATCATAGTTCCTTGATAATGAAGATAAGTCAGAAGCTAGATCTTATTTTCATAGTGTTGCCTTGACATATTTTGATATCACCTGTTTACTGTAGATCTTTGCATATATATATATATAATACCATGTAAGGACAAATTCTTAATATACAAATTAGGAACCAATAACATACTACATTATTACACATAAGTAATGGACACATCATCAGAAGATCACAATACAGAGACACAAAACAACTGCCTACTAAGGATCCCCACCCTTTACCTAACAACAATTATATTAAATATAAATCATACTCACATATCTAGACGTTTTCCCTGACCGACCATCTTAAGTCGCTACGTCATATGTCCCAACATAACATTGACCCCAGTACAAATAAGGACCAAAGTACATCCATATTGAACAATGAAGAAATTACACCAAAGACGCCCCTCTCCTTTTGACACAATACAATTAAGTAATATAAAGCATATACACATCACTAGACATATATGAAAAACATGTGTATATCCCACAATCATATGAAAACAAAAAACTAGAAAACTGGCCCAAGAGCCTTATAACAAAAGCATATACCCAATATTACACAAGTTTATTTCATGCCGTAAAATATTCCCAGGTTGCAGGATATAATATATAAAGTCATGTCATCTCAATATAAAAGTTTCAAACAACAGGTTATCCTTGAGACAATTAGGTCACCGCAACCCTAAGAATTATAACAATATATACAACACAATATATAAAACGCCACGATGGCCAAGAACTTTAACATACAATTTAGTTACCAATCCCAACATTCCTCATACCACATAATACTCATACCTTATGTGGACATGGAATCTGATTTACACTACATACCCCGTCCCAAATAACCTATAACCATAGTACAAAGGTATGTAACAATGTACTTTTCTATTTATGTTTATATAGGTTTATTACTCACAAGCACAAAGATTAGAATAAGATCCCCAATACACAAGGCTATTCCAACCCGGATATTACGTATTCAAATAAGACAGGTACATGAGCAGTGACACAAGTAATATATCTCCTTTTTACACATACACCAACTAATATATCTCCTTTTTACATAGACCTAAAAGCCTTCTGTCCGCCCTTCAACCATCGACAACATATCATATAAAACACGTACATATATAGTCACTTTACTCTAATAATCCCAACAGTCTTCCTTTCCGAAGGCCAATGACACAAACCCACACTCCATCCTTGCAATATGAATCCTTACTGATTATGATACATAGAACATTACAATATATAAAACATAATATATTTCCAATACACTTTGCAGAAACCTTAGCGTCTACCTCCATGAATGCCGCTGCATCCCTCAAAACATTATAGATACACCTACGTTTACACTTTATACACAAAACGAAACCAAAATTCCTCACATTATCACAATAAATCCTAATGACATATCCGTATTACTTCAGTAACTGTTATCAGTATAATAGTATATTGCAACCCAAATAGACTCTCACAAATGACATTTTATTAGCAGGTACAAGTATCACCCTTGATACACGGGGGAAAGCTCCTGATGTATTTCCCTTGACATAACCCCCGCCTCACGCTCATACTCACACACACCATTATACCGGCCAGTCATGAGTGAATAGTATCGTCGTCTGTCTCCCATATTCCCCCTAACCTTAAACATGTGTAACCAATTACCATACCAACAAACTCTATCCACTTACACAACACTTACAAAAAAAACTTTCATCCCGCACAAAGAACACAACCAAAAACACCCAGAGAATCCAGCCCTCATGACCCTCAGTTACCTATACCCAAAGAGTTTTCCCACTGTCATGGTCCTATATACTGCTGGGAACCCTTCTCCCACGTCCTCCCATATATCTCCTTATTCCTATTCACCATCCTATAAAATTTTGCCGCCATAGCTCTAATTCTAATGTCACCCCTGACCTCTCTCATGGACCATGAAATGTGTATGTAGTCAGCCACCAGATACAATATTGCTCGCCTCACGTTGCTACAAACACCCCCAATGTCAAAGCTCAAAACCCTCAAGGTCATAAACCCCCCACCCCCATGGATCGAAGCACCTTACTAAACCATAACCTCAGACAACTCAGTTCGTCACAAAAATAAATCGCATGATATGCAGTGTCACTTCCTCCACACCATTCGCAAGTTCCCTCCGTCACCAACCCCATATTAAACAAGTCAACCCTTGATGTCAGTATCCCATGTAGAAAACGATATACCGTAACCCTAACCGTAGATGACAAACGCAACTTAACGAAACTTCTCCAAACACTCCTCCAATCATACATTGGAAAAACCGCCTCCCCCATCACAGGGCCTATACCAGACCTCCCCTCCTCCTACCCTTCCTCCTACCCTTGCCAAAACACCCACCTTCACCCTAACTCCATGGTGCGTTAAGTAATGACCATAAATTTTATCCTGATCAGGATGTACCTCTTCTATAAACTTATTCTTCAGCTGATCATTAATTATATAATTATTTGCAGTCAATAATTCTGGTGTGTTACTTATTTTAAGGGGCCGAGAATTTAGTTGCCCATAGACCATTCTATAATTTGTAGGCATTTCTGGTTGATTCAGCTTCCACGGGAGTCGCACCCATTGTTGTCCAGATTCATATTTAACATTCTTCAGGTATTGTTCCTGAGTAAAGAAATCATCTGGATTTTCTTCATTTACATTGATTCTGATGCTGTCTAGTTCCCACAATTTATACACTGGCTCAACACCGTCCTCTATTGAGGAATATTTATACTGGGGCGCTCTTCCATGAGTAAGACACAGCGACTATATTTTCTGTTTCCTCTAGTCATTCATTATTAGTACAAGGAAGTCTATCATACATTACATGACCTGCTGTTTTTAGAAGAGTGACACCACATTTCCTTACCATGTCCTTTACAAATGAGGCATAATAATCACTCCCTATAAAAGATTTATTGGCCCCACTGAGTCATTATTTACACAAGATTGTGCCAATTCTATGCGATTTTGTGAAAGCCTTTTAGTAGCTTCACTCAGCCCAAGTGTAGAGATTTTCTGTGGGAGCCTATCTACTATAATTTCATTGATAAGTTTTCTTTCAATGCCTAGGCCGACATTTACATACACAGTGTCGTGCACCTGGCCTTTTTCTCTGACAAAATCCCAGATAATTTTATACATATTTGTAGGATCCCCCTTTTTGTACCTTCATACCATTAAAGTAATTTCGTTTTATGAATGTGCATTGTGATCCTTGGTCCAATAATGCAGTTACTTTTGATTTTATTTACGCCTTTTATCCTGAATTTTTACATTCACCACGAGTAAGGTTATCAAAACTTTGGGGCCCAATCCCTGAAACTATTATATACCTCTGTAATCTTTTGACTATCGCCCTCAGGATGGGTATGGGGTGCATAATAAAGATATTAAACTAACTAAAACTAAGGCTACTTCACCAGTTTCATCATCATTAACATTAGCTGCAAGTTTTATATTAGTAACTGTTGTGTCAGGGTCACCATTATTATTATTATTATCATTTTACAAACCTTTACACATTACAATGTGATGTCTTCCTTTGTGACATTGATAACAATTATTCAGTTTGGTGGATGTGTCCAAACACTACACTTGGGTGAAGCTGCATAATGTTCAATTTGAGGCAACGGAGGAGGACTCACGGCAAGTGTTCAATCGTTTTGGCAAAATACACGTGGCGCAACCAGGTGCGTGGATGACTGGCGTGTACGCTGGTTTGCTTGAGGGAACCTACTCTCTCAAAATGTCTCTCAAGTACCCTGTGCCATCCTATGTAGTACTGCCAGCTTTTGGAACGCAGCTAATGGTATCCTATGCGGGACAGTGACGGACCTGTAGCATATGCGAGGGGTACGGACACATGGCTATGGAGTGTCCCCGTCGGATGGAACGTCAGTGTCATCAGAATGGACCTCGTAGAGACAGATAGAGCGGCACAGCCATGGGGCATGGCCTATGGTCCTGAAGGCAGTGAGGTCAACAACAATGAGAAGGAGGGTCGTGGTGTGACGGAAGTGGTTGCCCTGGAGATGGACACGACAGAAGACCGCATTGCAGTGCAGAAGGCTACGGTTCAGGCATGGACGAAGACCGGGGAAGAAGAGCTGGAAGCATTGGAAAATATGTTAAAGGAAATATGATCTTCCCCATCGGACGGGATGTCAGTGACACCTGAGGAGAGGGATGAGGCTCTAGCATGTGTGGAGGCTTCTGTGGGGGCAGTGGAACCGTCCCTTGATCCCGTGATGGATGCTAAATCAGAGGAGGATGTGCATCGGGTGGCATCAAGCAAGTGGTGTGTACTTGAGGACCCAGGTCCTCGGAAACGTGCAGCGACAGCATCAGCTTCTGATGATCTGTTAACACCAGCCCAGAGGCTCGGTAAAAAGTTGTGGGTGGACATAGCGGGTGGATCTGGGGTTGTAAGGCCCAAAGCGAACAATGTTAAAGGGACTGGGAAAAAAGTGAATGTGGTACCTAGTAAATGTGGTAATACAGGTGTTGCAGCAAGTGCTAAGGGTCAAGTCAGTCAGCGCAACAAACCACCTTTCACCTAGGCCTAGGCCGCGAAGTTTTATAGAACAATGTTTAGGAATAAATTGTTGTATGGCAATATGCTGGGGAAGAGTTTCACGGGAGATTATTTGAGTATTAGTGTCGGGGGTTTGTTAGCATTATGACCATAGTGGAGCCCATGCCTGGAGGTACTGGGCTACTGGTGGGGGGGGGGGAGAATGGGGTAACGGGGTTTTGTTGAGGTTTCGAGGCATTTGAGATTCAGGGGGGTTCAGCATGTATGATGAATGTGTGTGGGATGTATCACATTGTAGTGTTCAAAGTTGGTTAATGGACTAGGAGTGATAACGAAGAGGCGATGGTTTGCAGAGTTTATTAGTAGGTATAAAGTGGATGTAGTTTTTTTTACAAGAACATAACCTCAAAGATGTACGAGATCTGGAGAGTCAAGGTTATGAGGTGCATGCATTGCCTACTGTTCGTTTAAAAGAGGGGTGTGGCCCTTTTAGTGGGGACATGATGCCCCTTTGTTTGTCACCAAAGTGAGAATGGGGGAGATGGTCGTGTTCTTCGTGTGGACGGTACTTGGCAAAATTTCTCTGTCTCTTTCATATGTGTGTATGCACCAGCTGATAGGGATGTGAGAATTAATAATTCTTTTATTAGGGATGATTTAGTTTTTTTCCATAGGTCACTGCCTGCCCTTTCTTTTGTGGGTAGGTACTGGAATTGTGTAGTTAGGAGAAAGGATGTGACCCCACATTGGGCGGGAAATTATTCGCCAGTGTTGAGTGAATTGTTACGTGATGTGCAATTGAGGGATGTTTGTTGCTTGTAAGAGATGGTATCGGCCCATACATTTGTAAGGAGGGAATATGGGGCCCGAATAGACAGAATTTATGTTATGGCCTCTATTACAGTACGTTCGGTTAATACCATGAGAGCTGCCTTTACTGATCATCTGGCAGTTTTCACGGAGGTGGGGTGGGATACTTTGGCTATGAAGCACAGGGGTTATTGGAAATTAAATACTAGGGTTTTAGTGGACGAGGAAGCGGTTGTGGGTTTTGAGGAATGGTGGGAGACAAATAAATATGAGGAGTGAGATGGGGGATTGGTGTGTTGGTGGGATGAGGTGGTGAAACCTGCAATCTGTAAATTTTTGTGGGGAAGCTAGAAGGCTTAATATCATGAAATATGGGTTAATTAATTATTATGAGGATAGACTGCGGCAATATCATAGAGAAGGGGTGGCAACGGGGGTGTACTGGGTGGATGAAATGGAGAGCTTGAAGTCATTAATTAGGGGAATGTATAATGAGCGGTAGGATGCAGTGAGGGTACAGGCAGCGGTGGAGGAGGTTTTATGGGGTGATTGACCTTCAGCCTGGCAGGCGACTACCATGCCATTTATAAAGGATCATTGTGATGTCCAGTGCTTCAGGGAGGGGCAAGTCCTGCAAACCACTGAGGCAATAGGTGTTTTTGTGGATAGATGGTATGAGCAGTATTGGAAAACGAAGGGGGTGGATGCAACCACGGTATGGGGGAGCCATTGTGGAGGGGAAAATTTTTAGGGCAATGTCTGCACTGGCAAAGGGTAAATCCCCGGGGTTGGATGGTATACCAGTTGAATTTTATGTTAAGCATTGGGACTTATTACGGGGATTTTTGGTGCGTTTGATGAATGCAATGAAAAATGAAGGTAGATTGGGGGTCTGTGCAGTCGACAGCAGTTGTGGTGCTAGCACCAGAGGGTAAGAAACAGGAGGGTATTTGCGATTATCGTGCGATTTCCCTTTTGAGCTCCGATTATAAAATATTTGCCAAGGTGTTTGGCAACCGAATAAAGTGTGTAGTGTGTCGAGTAGTCATGCCTGGACAGTATGGTATCCCGGGTGGATCCATGTTATCGTGACATTCAATTATTGTGGACTTTGTGAGTGCATTGCAAGAGAAGGGGAGGAAGGGGGCATTATTTGCCCTTGATTGGAGAGGGGCATATGATTCGGTAGAAAGGGAAGCACTGCATGGTATCTTACTTAAGCAGGGGCTTATGTCGGAAATAGTAAGATGGGTAGAAACATTATATAGCGGGGCACTGGCTAGAATTCAGGTTAATGGTCGATTAGGTGGGGTTGTACCTATGGGTAGAGGTCTGAGCCAGGGCTGTCCATTGTCTCAGATGCTCTTCGCATGTGTGCAGGACCCTTTCTACAGGATGGTGAGAGATAGATTTTTTGGAAGTAGGATGAGTGTGGGTAGGAGTTTACCCAGTGATTGTGGGATATGTAGATGACACGACGTTATTATTGAACGAACACACGAACCTTCTTGCACTGGAAGAGGTAGTTGAAAGTTTGGGAAGGCGTCAGGTATGGTTGTGAAGGTCAGGTATGGTTGTGAAGGTCAGGTATGGTTGTGAATGTCAGGTATGGTTGTGAGTGGGAACACCATAGGGACTGGGGTTGCTCAATAAGGATGAATGTGGAGCAATCATTAAAGATCTTTGGAATTGTGTATGCGGGTGAAAGAGGCCAGTTTCAGTACTTCGGAGAAACAGGCCGATCTCTTTCTGACAGACTCAGGGAGCACAAAAATAGTGTTAGGCCGACACTAATAATGCTCTTTTCTGTCATGTCAGAGATCACAGTCATCCTATTGATTGGTCTTCTGCTAAAACTGTCTACCCTACGTCTAACTTTCATAGTCGCCGCCTGGTTGAATCCTCCCTTATACACAACTTTCCCTGTATGAATCTTAGCCCTGGCTTTGTCTCTGTTGATGCTTTCCTCTCTCATTACATTGTTAAATGCTCTAAACTTCAGAACACCCGTGACTTAACCTGATTCCTTCCCCTTTCATCTCTTCCCTCTTCTTCTTTTTTCTCCTTTGGGTTTTCCTTTCTTTCTTTTCTTTTGCCTTGTATTTGTCCTTTATTTTATTCGCCTTTCCTCCCTCTGTGTTCTCGTCCCACCCTTGCGGGCCGCTAGCCTCATTGCAGTGCTCCTCTAGTATATGACTGTCTCCACTACTACTATTACTACTACTACCACTTCCACTACTTACTCCATTATTTCCCCACTCTCTGGTACCCTCCCTTGTCTGCCTGCCTATAAATACCACTTCCCCCGTCTTTGTGTGTTAGTGTGACTTTGTAAATGGTCCAAGTCGGGCCGAAACGTCGTCGTAAGCTCCTCTCTTTTATATGTGCGGGTTGTGTGTGTATAGTAGTGGGGTTACTGATACAGCAGTGAGAGCTGCGGCGTATGTTGTTGCTGATTATATCTATATCATGTGGGCTTTTCGTGAGGGAGGAAGAGATATGGAAGTACGACGTCGTATATTGGCCGCGAAGTTTTATAGAACAATGTTTAGGAATAAATTGTTGTATGCCAGTATGCTGGGGAAGAGTTTCACGGGAGATTATTTGAGTATTAGTGTCGGGGGTTTGTTAGCATTATGACCATAGTGGAGCCCATGCCTGGAGGTAGGGGGGGAGAATGGGGTAACGGGGTTTTGTTGGGGTTCCGAGGCATTTGAGATTCAGGGGGGTTCAGCATGTATGATGAATGTGTGTGGGATGTATCACATTGTGGTGTTGAAAGTTGGTACACAGCAACTGTAATCTACATGAGGTTACGTTTAAACTGGGTGGTAGTGTGTATCTGTACAAGTACTCACCTAATTGTGGTTGCAGGGGTCGATACTCAGCTCCTGGCCCCGCCTCTTCACTGATCTCTACTGGGTCCCTTCTCTCCCTGTTCCATGAGTTTTATCATACCTCGTCTTAAAGGTATGTATGGTTCCTGTCTCCACTACATCACTTGCTAGACTATTCCACTTCCTGACAACTCTATGGCTGAAGAAGTACTTCTTAATAACATCCCTTTGACTCATCTGAGTCTTCAACTTCCAATTGTGACCCCTTGTTTCTGTGTCCCTCTCGTGAACATCCTTGTCTATTCCCCGCAGTATTTTGGATGTTGTTATCATGTCTCCCCTAACCCTCCTGTCCTCCAGTGTTGTCAGGCAGATTTCCCTTAACCTTTCTTCGTAGGACATTTCCCTTAGCTCTGGAACTAACCTTCTCGCAAACATTTGCACTTTCTCTAATTTCTTGACATGCTTGACCAGATATGGGTTCCAAACTGGTGCTGCATACTCTAGTATGGGCCTGACGTACACGGTGTACAGTGTCTTGAACGATTCCTTACTAAGGTATTGGAACGCTATTCCAAGGTTTGCCAGTCGCCCGTATGCTGCAGCAGTTATCTGGTTAATGTGTGCTTCCGGAGACGTGCTTTGTATTATACTCACCCCAAGATCTTTCTCCTTGAGTGAGGTTTGCAGTCTTTGTCCACCTAGCCTATACTCTGCCTGCGGTCTTCTTTTGCCCTTCCCCGATCTTCATGACTTTGCATTTGGGGGGGGGGTTAAATTCGTGTGTGTGTGTGTGTGTTGATGGGTGTATTCATGGGTTACTATAGGGACGAGTATAATGAGTGTGTATATGTGAAGAAATATATAAGTAACAATGATACAGTAAGGACATGACCTTTATCTTGGTTATCATTCTTTTGCTTATATATACGTTTAGTTTACGTCAGTAGGTGGCACATAATTGATCTTCTGGGGTGTAAGTGATTGTTAAATATATTGTCAAGGTTATGGTGTGTAGAACCATTTATTGTGTGTATACAGTTAACTTGAACTGTTCATAACGTGATCTTCAGGAAACATGTTATGGGACCTGTACTTGGTTAGGTTAGGTAAGGTTCGTCAGGAAACAGGACAAGAGTTTCCTGACGCAGGTCTTAGTCAAATAATGACCCGCCATTGAAGCTTTTGGTCATCTGACCGAGGCATTCCGCTGGCTTACCGGTCCATCCCTTTAAAAATTATGGTCAGTTATAACCATTTTAATAGTATTACCTGTACTTAT
This sequence comes from Cherax destructor, assembly GCA_009830355.1. Classification (NCBI taxonomy): domain Eukaryota; kingdom Metazoa; phylum Arthropoda; class Malacostraca; order Decapoda; family Parastacidae; genus Cherax; species Cherax destructor. The sequence goes on along the minus strand of WNWK01012382.1, from coordinate 35,323 downwards.
AGTGGTAAAGTTATTAAGGATCTCTGGCAGATATACATAAACTGTCCTGCAGAGGTCTATGTGTTTAAGAAAACAATGCATAAGCTTTCCTTATCGGTGTGTTAATGTATGTAGCGTTTTTTAAGGTGTTAATATACTATATTATGTTTGTGTTTATTTCTTAGTTACAAACGTATTATGATACGATAATTAACGTAAATTACTGTTTTGGTGTGGGGGGGGGGGGGTCGAAGTCTGCGCTGTATCGTGTTAACTTCAGTAATATGAACACCTTTGATTTTGTTGCATAGGATATTTAAAGGTTTGGTTCTGGATTGTGAATGGACAGGAGTTGTACCAGTAGTTCCATGTAACAATACACGTCAACCTAAATATGTATATGTATTTTGTACTTAATTATAAATGAACACTGTACCATTATCACAATAGTGAGGAATTATTAACTATTATCAAGTAGTGGTATGTTTAGGTATTACTTGTATATACAGTGTCAGATGTTGCCTGGGTTGTTTATTGTTTATGTATTGTGTTACTGATGTTTTCCATAAGTTCATTATACATGTTTAATTAAGTGGACGAGTTTTTGATAATGTGTATAACCAGGTGAAAGTGGACAGTTTTCACTTGTGTGTGGGGGGGGGGGGAGTGTAAGCAATACTATGTTTGTACCATTATATTATTTTATAAAAATCTTTGTACTTGTGTAGCACTGAACTTGTGTAGCACTGTACTTGTGTAGCACTGTACTTGTGTAGCACTGTACTTGTGTAGCACTGTATGTACTTGTGTAGCACTGTACTTGTGTAGCACTGTACTTGTGTAGCACTGTACTTGTGTAGCACTGTACTTGTGTAGCACTGTACTTGTGTAGCACTGTACTTGTGTAGCACTGTACTTGTGTAGCACTGTACTTGTGTAGCACTGTATTGTGTAGCACTGTACTTGTGTAGCACTGTACTTGTGTAGCACTGTACTTGCTGTTAGCACTGTACTTGTGTAGCACTGTACTTGTGTAGCACTGTACTTGGTAGCAGTAGTAGACTTGTGTAGATGTATTGTGTAAGATGTATTATGTAGGATGTATTAGAGCTTCATTTTGAAAAAAAAAATTTGATTAAATAATAATAATAATAATAATAATAATAATAATAATAATAATAATAATAATAATACAAACAAACAAACAAACAAACAAATTTTATTTCATTGCAGATTACATGGGTATCGGAAGTTACAATGTAAATTGAGTGCAAGGAGAGCCACTGACATGCCATGGCATTAGGGGCAGCTTATTCTAGTCCTTAAAAACTATGTACTTAATATTAGAGAAATTTATTGAGTTTATTCTAGTTAAAAATTATTTTCAAAATTACAATATGATGAAATTTTACTGTTTAAATTATTATATAATGATGATGATTATATAATGTATGATGAAGTTTTTCTGTACATTGTGTAGTGACAATGTTGATTTCTTGTTCATCATCAGTATAATTATTACATATTAATATATTAATATAACATATTAATATATGTAACTACCTATGTATATTTGTACAAGAAGTTTAAAAAAAAATAAAGATATTTAACTCAGCTAGGCTGGTATTGAGAGAAGACGTGATGGAGCACTGTTGATGTGCTCCCCAGGTGAGTTGCTCAACCCCATTGTCTGAGGGCTGGCTTGAGCCAGTATTCAGAGTCGAGGTATCTGGTGGGCCTGGGGCGTCATCATGTGGGGTGATGGGTGAGGCGGGAGCCCTGCGGCTGGCTGCCATGTGGGGAGCCCTCACCCTGCAGTCAGCATGAGCTGCTGTGACTCCTGAGGTCTTACAGTTGATACATTGTTTAACAACAGTCTGTTGTTGTTTGATCATATCATAACACTGTTCAGAAGGATGAACATTGACACACACTGCACACCAGAGTGACTTAGCTGGGCATTTCCTGGCAATGTGGCCCCAATGTTGACACTTATAACATCGACGTTGAGGAGGGTTGTACAATGCAATGTTATAGCGCCTGTTGAGGGCAGCACGGGAGTGAATATATCTTGGAAGAGTGTCCTGGCCAGTCCACTCAGCTAATATCAGATCGTTGGGAAGTCGACGAGAGCTGGCAACTTGCTCTGACGCCAGGTATTTAGGATCTACCTGGAGTCTACCTGGAGGATATTCCGGGGATCGAAGTCCCCGCGGCCCGGTCTATGACTAGGCCTCCCGGTGGATCAGGGCTTGATCAACGAGGCTGTTACTGATGGCTGCACGTAGTCCAACGTAAGAACCACAGCCCGGCTGATCTGGCACTGACTTTAGGTATCTGTCCAGCTCCCTCTTGAAGGCAACCAGAGGTCTACTGGTAATGCCCCTTATGGCTGGTGGGAGGCTGTTGAACAGTTTTGGGCCCCGGACACTTATTGCGTTTTCTCTTAGCGTACAAGTGGCGCCCCTACTTTTCACTGGGGGTACGTTGCACCGTCTGCCAAGTCTTTTGCTTTCGTATGGAGTGATTTCTGTGTGCATATTAGGGACCAGTCCCTCCAGAATCTTCCAGGTGTAGATTATGATATATCTCTCTCGCCTGCGCTCCAGTGAATATAAGTCTAGTGCTTCCAGGCGTTCCCAGTAGTTAAGGTGTTTGATGGAACTTATACGTGCATTCTCTAGATCTGCAATTTCACCTGCCTTGAATGGGGATGTTAATGTACAGCAGTATTCTAGCCTAGAGAGAACAAGTGATTTAAAAAGGATCATCATTGGCTTGGCATCTCTTGTCTTGAATGTTCTCATTATCCATCCTATCAGTTTCCTCGCAGATGTAATAAGTGGCATTGTTGTGGTCCTTGAAGGTGAGGTCTGCGGACATTACTACACCCAGGTCCGTCACATTACTTTTCCGCTCTATTGTGTGATTGGAGTTTGTAATATACTCAGTTCTAGCTATTATTTCCTCCAGTTTTCCATAACGGAGTAGTTGGAATTTGTCTTCATTGAACATCATATTGTTTTCTGTTGCCCATTGGAAAACTTGGTTTATATCTTCTTGGAGATTTGCCGTGTCCTCAATGGATGACACTCTCATGCAGATCCTAGTATCATCTACAAAGGATGATACAGTGCTATGGTCTACATCTCTGTCTATGTCTGATATGAGAATGAGGAACAGGATAGGTGCGAGTACTGTGCCTTGTGGGACAGAGCTCTTCACTATGGCAGCATCCGATTTAACTCTGTTTACCACTACTCTTTGTGTTCGATTGGTTAGAAAGTTGAAGATCCAAGTGTTTGTTGACGTTGTATATAACAATAAGCACTTTAGGTGCCCTTGGTGGGGCAGCTTGGAGTGTGATGTTGGCATATTCGTGAGTGAGAAGTTTGTCTACAAATGCTGGATCATTAGTCACAAAGACGTAGTTATCCTCATCGTGGAGAAGCTTGATTGTTTTCTCTGGGTTGTCTACACTAGCTTCAAAAAACCATTTACACTTGATCTCTTGATCAATGTTGTTAGGGAAATCTTACCTGACAGCTTTGGGAAAGTGTTCGCCCCCTGTATAGCTAGCAACAAGCTTTCTCTGGAAGCCTCGTTCCTTTTTCCGAGCCTATTTACTAAAATATGTTTCAAATCTGCCTTCACCATCGTCTATGCCGTTAGCACCATCATCTATGACGTCTGGACCATCATCTATGACGTCAGCACCATCATCTATGACGTCAGCACCACCAGCTATACTCATAGCTGACACAGCAGTTTCACGCTGCTTTGGGTGCGAAGATTAGAGCAGTTTAGCCTGTATCAGCAAAACCTGCCCTTATTCCATACGACTGTAATGGCGACGGGTTAAGGGATACCGGTGAATAGGAGGGTCGAGGAAGGGACATTCACCTCACTAGACACAGGCAATATGGGTGTAGGTGGCATGCGTGTCGCAAAATCCGCCTTTACACCATGCTAGGCGATCAGTTGAGGATACAGGAGAACAAGAGGGGTAACGGAGGCCCATTCACCTCTCGTCAAATAGTCAATATGGGTGAAAGTCTCAAGCAGGTGAAATAGTGCCGCTCTCAAGGTCATTCACCGGGCCAGGCTTCTCGAGAGTTTCCAAACACTGCAATACTCGTTAATTACTCCAAACCAGCAGCACTTAACACGTCTAGCACACTTGTCTTGGAATGCCAGACGAATTTTCACTCTGTGCACAAACAAATCAGCACAAACGTACTATGTTACAGATGAACCTCTGGCATGTCACACTTAAAAAGAAGTCTCTGGTAGCCATAGGAGTTAAAAGGGCTCTGGTGGTCTGGTGGCTAAAGCTCTCGCTTCACACGGCGAGGGCCTGGGTTCGATTCCCAGCCAGGGCAGAAACATTGGGCGTGTTTCTTTACACCTGTTGTCTATGTTTCCCATCAGTAAAATGGGTACCTGGGTGTTAGTCGACTGGTGTGAGTCGCATCTTTGGACACTGACCTAATCTGCCCGAAATGCTCAGCATAACAAGGGACTTTCTATATAGTAGTATGTCACTGATGTCAGCTAGGCCTGTATACCATGTACATGTACTTGTAGTAAATAAAGATATTATTATTATTATTATTAAAGGTACTGCAATGCTCGTTAAATTGTTCTTAACCACCCTTGTTGTGTTCCACTATGCAGCATTCATTCCAGAAACACTCAGTGCATAGAAGAATAAAATATATATCTTCCTCAGTTAGAGAAATAACACTATTTGTTCAAGCCGCTCTGTCGAATTCTTCTGGAAGGCCTCAGGCAAGAGTGGGTCACCAACTCACACAGGATTGTAGAGTCGTCCGTATGCCGCAGGTTGGCAAGGGCGACGAGCTATGAGGAACTCGGAGGCTCGAGTAACAGCAGCTCAGCAAAATTCGCCTCTACACTGCACGTTGATAGAGGCGAACGGCTGAGTTCAAATGCGAGGAAGAGGGGTAGCTGACGAGGGGCAGAAGAGGCATCAACACAGTGGCGTGCAGAGGTCTGGTGATGCCGGGGAGATATTTCCAATATGTAAACACAGATGAAACATGAAATAAACACTTTATTCGATTGAAATATAAATCAACCATATTTATTAAGTTCTTTTCCCTAAATGATACCTGCTGTCAGAAAACACTTGAACAAATGATACCTGCTGTCAGAAAACACTTGAACAAATGATACCTGCTGTCAGAAAACACTTGAACAAATGACACCTGCTGTCAGAAAACACTTGAACTACTTCAGCTGTAATAAATTCTTTTTCACTGTTTATTAAAGCCAGGTTGGTCAGTCGCTGCTGTGACACTGAAGACTTCAGATATGTTTTTATTAATTTCAGTTTTGAAAATGATCTTTCACAACTTGCGACTGAAAATGCGATTGTAAGCAGCAATGTAGACCACAGTGGAGACATCCATCCCATACTACAGTAAACACACAGCGTGGGAGAGACATCCATCCCATACTACAGTAAACACACAGCGTGGGAGAGACATCCTTCCCATACTACAGTAAACACACAGCGTGGGAGAGACATCCCTCCCATACTACAGTAAACACACAGCGTGGGAGAGACATCCCTCCCATACTACAGTAAACACAGCGTGGGAGAGACATCCATCCCATACTACAGTAAACACACAGCGTGGGAGAGACATCCCTCCCATACTACAGTAAACACACAGCGTGGGAGAGACATCCCTCCCATACTGCAGTAAACACACAGCGTGGGAGAGACATCCCTCCCATACTGCAGTAAACACACAGCGTGGGAAAGACATCCCTCCCATACTACAGTAAACACAGCGTGGGAGAGACATCCCTCCCATACTACAGTAAAGACTCCACAACATCTTTACCATCAGGGGGAATTCTATTCCCTCCAGCTGTAAGGAACATCACAAAATCAATAATTTCGTCATATACTTAAATGGCTGCCACATCATTATCATAATAATTTGCAAAGTCTGAACATTCCTTTTTTAATTTCTCTCTTGTTCATCTTTAATTTCTACTGAATTCAAGTTCAGAAGAAATGAAAATCGGTCACTGAGTTCTTGAAGACGGTCACTGAGTCCTTGAAGACGGACACTGAGTCCTTGAAGACGGTCACTGAGTCCTTGAAGACGGTCACTGAGTCCTTGAAGACGGTCACTGAGTCCTTGAAGACGGTCACTGAGTCCTTGAAGACGGTCACTGAGTCCTTGAAGACGGATACTGCGGTCTTCAATTTCCGTTTTTAAATGCTTCACAATCACTACCATTACTCTATTCATATCTTCTTGTGCCGTCAGTCCACTATCTCTTGCTGACTGTCCAGCCATTATTATTCTTCTCCTTGTTCGTGTAATTGGTATTCCACAATATTCACAATATTCATTAGCCAAATGTATTGCATTGTGGATAATTTCATTATTCTTCAAATTTAAGATATGAATAAGTCCTTTCAGATCACAAGAAGCTTCATGGAACCCCATTTTCGGATCCTGCAAACGTTTTGAGACTTTCTCCACTAATGATAAAACTGGGTACCAAACATTTAATGAAGCTTTAAACGGGAATTGTTGAATAGAGTTCAGTAGCGATCCTGCATCAGATTTAGTTTCCCTTGAAAATTCTCTTTCCAGCAGGTGTTGAAGGCTTGCAACAACGTTGTCACCTTCCAGCAGGTGTTGAAGGCTTGCAACAACGTTGTCACCTTCCAGCAGGTGTTGAAGGCTTGCAATAACGTTGTCACCTTCCAGCAGGTGTTGAAGGGTTGCAACAACGTTGTCACACTCTTGGTGGATTACTTGCACACCATCATGGCGGGAATTCCGTCTTGTGTCACTGTCTTTTCACAGTCTGAGTAACAAATGATTTTAACACTTCCCAACTAAGAAAAAAAAAGGTAAAGTTTTTGCAGAATGACAAAAAATGTAGCAACAACAGGTTGCACCTCACTTGCATAGACACAGGCCAAATTGAGGCCGTGGTTCTCGCCTTTGGGTTAACTTCAAATTTTTTTTGTTGAACACGTCCTCTCACTCCAGCCATAACTGCTACCTTATCATATGCTTGGCCACGACAGTCATTCATGGAAATTATGTCTCCTTCCAATTTTTCCAGAATTTTATTTACCAGGTTGACTGCGTCTTTCTTGTTGACTAAAAAAAAATCCCAGAAATATCTCCTTTATTTCTATTTTTTCTGTTTTCATCAATATGAAGGAAACGCAGAATTTCAGAAACCTGATCTTCATGGGTAATATCTGGAGTTGAATCCAGCATTATGTTAAAATATTTTGCGTCCTTATTTCGGAAATTATATGTTTCTCGATTATTTCGTTTTGAATTCTGTTGGACAAGTAGGTGACACTTTTTGGTTTCTCTTTCCCTCTCTGCAAGTGTTCTGCTATGATTAAAATTATTAGTTTATTATTTGTTAGTAGTAATAAACCCCCTTTCCCTCCTAATATAGTGGCTGTTTATATTATACAGGCAGAAAGAAAATAAGTCACTTTGTCTGACTTTTTGGGTTATCCTGGGTTCTCTACACATATGCTGCTATGTATGATAATCTATGTTACTGTATTTGTGTATACCTGAATAAACTTACTTACTTGCCTAGAGAGAGGAGGAAGGGTGGTCTTGTGATATGGAACCTGGATCCCAGAGTTAGAATTCCCTCTATTCAGATTCCAAGATGTTGCTGTGTCTGACAGGAATGTAGGTGAATGGTTCAGAGAACCGACAAGTTGATAAATTAGACACATGTGCAACACTTAGGTATCTTTAATGAGGAAACGTTTTGCCACACAGCAGCTTCATCAGTCCTAACATCTTAGGATCTTGATACAGGAAATTATTCACTTGACTAACCTATAGTCATGACCTACTTCCACCTGTGGATTTGTCCACTGTGATACCGCCTACAACTGCTTCACCTCACCTGTCTACAGTATATAAGCAACTTCTTCGCGCATATGGTGTATTCTTTTCAAGATTGATGGACTGATTACATCGACTCCAGGCCGAGGGACTGATTACCTCAAACTCCTTCTCATATTCACCATTCTTCTTTGTTTAGGACTGATGAAACCACTGCGTGGCGAAACGTTTCCTCATTAAAGATACCCAAACCATACCACGGGTGGGGTTAGAACCCGCGATCAGAGAGTCGCAAAACTGGGCCACTGGGCCAGCTAGCTTCAATAAGATGAATCTTATTGAAGTTAGGTGGCCCAGTGGCTAACGCGACGGTCTAGAGTTTTGAGACTCTCTGATCGTGGGTTCTAACCCTAACCGTGGTATGGTTTGTTTGCAATCGTGTCATTACGATTTCGTGAGTCAAAGATACCCAAGAGCTGCAGTGCACATGTGTCTAGTTCATCTATTTGATCTTTGTATCATTACAATTAATGTAAATCTGCCAGGGTAGTATTTAGCTGTTAATAAAGTAGATATGTTTCTCACTCCTCTCTGCGTAATTCTGAGAGAAAAATGAGAGACAACAATGATAAGAGACGTCTCTCAGACAATTTTGTGTAAAGGATAGGTACATTATTAGTAGATGAATATAGTGGTCTGGCAGCTCACAGGCTGCCTCGTCCACCTAACTCTCAACACAGCTTCAGGAGATGGTCGAATGACAAGTATCTCGGAACTATAATTATGACCACAATTTTTAAAGGAGTGGACGGGTAAGCCAGCTGACGGCCTCAGGCAAATGACCAAAAAAGTTGTGTGTCACCATATGTCTAAGACCGGCGTCAGGAAAAACTTGTTCTGTTTCTTGACAAACCTTACCTAGCCTAACCTCTTGCAAGGAACAAGCTCTAGTCATGAGAATTTAGAGAAATAGCGAGAAAACAGACGAAGATAGCAAGAAACAGAGTAGGCTGGAAAAAGAGAACTACGAGAGAGAATGAAAGAGGAAAGTCAGTTATTCGTGGTGTTAGTGGTGGTATTTAGATAAAATGTTGTTGGTATTTTTAACCCGGAGTGTTATTTGCCACCCAAGATAACTCTATAAAGCGAGTGCTTCGTCGAGGATTGTATTATTTTAATTGTGGTCCTATAATCTTGCCCCTCCAGAATTTGGCCCACAACGGTAAACTAACACCCAGGTACATACTTACTAGGTGACCAAGGACAGAAAGTGTAAGGAAACATGCCCAACGTTTTCACCCATTTCGGGGATCAAATCACGGACACCCAGTATGTGAGCTGAGTGTGTTATCAACTGAGTCACGAACACCAGTTAGCGTAAGTGGTGGTGGTACAACTAGTGGTGTCAGCGATGGTATCACTGGTAGTGTGAGTGTTGGTGTTAGAGATGGTATCACTGGTGGTGCCAGTGTTGGTGTTAGAGATGGTATGACTGGTGGCGCTAGTGTTAGAGTAGAGAGGACAATTTGGAGCCTCGTTTTTAAGAACCCGGGTAGTACAGGCGAGATGATCGATGTGTTGGTTCCAGTTTCGACGTGTAGATGGCAGCAGTGACCTAACTGTCTTTTACAGAAGAGCACGACCTGAATGGAGTAGTTTCTGAACATCCAGCTCAACTCTGTCTTGTACCTTTCCAAGAAGAGTCCCCACCGTCTCCTATCGACCGTGGCATGGATATGCCTGCTGATGCTGGTGTGCACGAAGAGCCAGTGTGTATAGTGAAAGAGGCATCTGACGTGTCCCTGGTGTCAGAAGATGAGATTGATTTATCAGTGTCACCAACACTAGCAGCATCGAAAAAGACCAACTATTCTGTACTCTGAATAGGCTGTAGTCCACTCAGGGCTACAGCCTTCTGCTTGAAGAATCAAGTAAGAAGAGCACGCACACACCTTGCAGCTATAATCTCAGATTCCAATTTCCTGCACGCAGCAACAACAACTTAAAGCACACGAAATAATGGGGATCACAATTTTACAATTTAACATCCGGCACTCCTTCAACAGTCACTACCTCCTTGAGGCTGAATTATACAATCACAATCCGGACATCATCCTGAATGGTACAGCTGCCAGACCAGACCAACATATAAGCTGCGTGGTTACTTTACACTCGAGAAATCGAGAATGGCCCCACAGCGGGGTGGCCGTCCTAGTGAAACAAGGATTTGCATTCCATAACATCCACATTGACAGCATCATTGCGATAGATCTGACGACCTGATATGGACGGCAAATAGTGGGAACTGGATATTTTGTCCCCCAGAAAGCCGTACAAAGAGTCCATTCCCCTACACCGGATACTCAGTAGAAATGCTCCAACAGTCCAAATGCGGCGCCGCCCAACCGTTAGATGACCAAGAGGGAAAACAGCTGTTCAATGTAATGGCAGCAAGAAACCTATCGCTTCAAACCCCATTCTTCAAGACGTACGTGGGCCCTCACCTTGGGACACCTGACGTAGTCCTTACCAACAGAGACTATCACCTATACCACTGCAGAGTTTTCCTTGGTGGAAATGTCGGATCAGACCACATTCCTGTCATACTCCTCCGAAACCCAACCTAAAAACCCTAGGCTTTGACCCCTTCAGGGAATACCTAGACAATGACCTAACTGCTTCGTTTGAGAACCCTAACTGCAATAGACGAGGCAATCAGCTCCCTCCAAGAATGAATCTCCGAGGCCACCAGTGAATGTTGTGAACTTTATGTACAGGTACACTGAAGTACAGTTACATAAATTTAGGTGACTACGGTTATACTTAGTAACATATGTGTAAATTATCGAGGATAATCCAAGAAAGTCAGACGAAGTGATTTATTTTCATGGGTTTTTTGTAAAATCTTATTATTTAAAGTTGATAACACATGTGATGAAATTGGTACTATGTCAACTTCTGATGCTCAATCTGTTCACTGTTAGGTGTTGTCTGGGACTAGTTTCTTAGGTGAGCCAGATTATCCACGCCATTCTGGTGCGAGCTGCTGCTTTATCAACCCTTCTAGGGCATCTAGAGGGAGACCTGGTGCTTCTGGGCATTGCTACTCTTGCAACGTTCCTGGAACACTTGGCCATAACTCACAAGTATGCACAGGGTATTCTTATTGCTGGCAGCCCAATGACAAAATGATAGAAATGTGCAACTGAGTACGAAAGGGATCCACTGGAAGGAGAAATAGAGAGGTGTTCACTTTAGGTCAGAAAATAAGGAATGAAGAAGCCACTTGTGATGAAACGTTTCTCTAATAAATGTCCTGAAGTGTACATAAGTGTCTTTTTCCACATCTCGGTGTCTTGATACCATTATTCAAATAAGACATTGATAAGGGAATAAATAGCGACATTCGCAAGTTTGCTGATGACACCAAAATAGGTATCTTAATTCATTCTAATGGGTCATTGGCTTAAGCCGGTGGGAGACTTGAACCTGCCTCGCATGGGCCAGTAGGCCTGCTGCAGTGTTCCTTCTTTCTTATGTTCTTATTTCAAAAAGGGTTTGGGAGTTAGCAGTAATCTAAAACCAAGGCAACAGTGCATAAGTGTTCGCAATAAAGTGAACAGAATCCTTGGCTTCATATCAAGAAGCATAAATAATAGAAGTCCTCAGGTTGTTCTTCAACTCTATGTATCTTTGGTTAGGCCTCATCTAGATTATGCTGCACAGTTCTGGTCACCGTATTACAGAATGGATTTAAATGTACTGGAAAACGTAGAAAGGAGGATGACAAAGTTGATCCCATGTATCAGAAATCTTCCCTATGAGGATAGACTGAGGGACCTGAATCTGCACTCTCTAGAAAGGCGTAGAATTAGGGGGGGATATGATTGAGGTGTATAGATGGAAAACAGAAATTAATAAAGGGGATGTAAATAGCGTGCTGAAAATATCTAGTTAAGACAGGACTCTCAGCAATGGTATTAAGTTGGAAAAATTCAGATTCAGGAAGGATATAGGAAAGCACTGGTTTGGTAATAGAGTTGTGGATGAGTGGAACAAACTCCCGAGTACCGTCATAGAAGCTAAGGCGTTGTGTAGTTTTATATATAGGTTGGATAAATACATGAGTGGGTGTGAGTTGGACCTGACTAGCTTGTGCTAACAGGTCTGATGCCGTGCTCCTTCCTTAAGTGGATGTGACCTGACCTGACCTGAGAAGGTGGGTCATTAGTTTAAGCCGGGAGGCGACTTGGACTTGCCTCGCATGGGCCAGGAGGCCTGCTGCAGTGTTCCTTCTTTCTTATGTTCTTATCCTCAGTTACCATGTAACAAAGTTAGCATTAACTAGTCTGAACTAGAAAAACCTTTACCAGTTTCGTCTCAAGTAAACATTAACTTAGAATACGTTATCTTCTCAAATTATTTACAAGTGGCTAGCAACAGCCTGAGTATGTTGCAATAATAATATTGCCAGCGTAAAGAGAGTCATAGCTTCTAGTTATTAGCTTCTTGCTCTTAGCGTGATCAAGATGCGTTACCAGGCACTCTGAGACATATTTATCAGCGAGCATGTAGCACTTGTAACTATAAGTCAAGGTCAAGAATGACTCTTAACAAACACTCCCATTAGATCAGTGTTTTTAAGCCACATCTTGGAGTGTCATTGATAGTGCCCAGGGGTGTCGCCACACCTTGGTGCGTCACTGATAGTGCCCAGGGGTGCCGCCACACCTTCGTGTGTGACTGATAGTACACAGGGGTACCGCCACACCTTGGTTTGTGACTGATAGTACCCAGGGGTGCTGCAACACCCTGGTGTATCACTGATATTATCCAGGGGTGCCGCGGCACCCTGATAGTGCCCCGGGGTACCGCGGAACCCTGATAGTGCCCCGGGGTATCGCGGCACCCTGGTGTGCCACTTATAGTGCCCAGGGGTGCCGCCACACCTTGGTACTCACCTAATTGTGGTTGCAGGGGTCGAGACTCAGCTCCTGGCCCCTCCTCTTCACTGTCCGCTACTGGGTCTCTTCTCTCCCTGCTCCATGAGCTTTATCATACCTTGTCTAAAAGCTATGTATAGTTCCTGACTCCACTACATCGTTTGCTAGATTATTCCACTTCCTGACTACTCTATGGTTGAAGAAATGCTTCCTAACATCCCTTTGACTCATCTGAGTCTTCAACTTCCAATTGTGCCCCCTTGTTTTTGTGTTCCTTCTCTGGAACATCCTGTCACTATCTAACTTGTCTATTCCCCGCAGTATTTTGTATGTCGTTATCATGTCTCCTCTAACCCTTCTGTCCTCCAGTGCTGTTAGTCCTATTTCCCTCAACCTTTCTTCGTAGGACAGTCCCCTGAGTTGTGGAACTAACCTTGTCGCAAACCTTTGCACTTTCTCTAATTTCTTGACGTGCTTGACCAGTTGTGGATTCCAGACTGGTGCTTCATACTCAAGTATGGGCCTGACGTACACGGTGTACAGTGTCTTGAACGATTCCTTGTTAAGGTAAGAAAAGCTAATCTTAGGTTTGCCAGTCGCCCATATGTTGCCGCAGTTATCTGGTTGATGTGTGCTTCCGGAGACGTGCTTTGTGTTATACTCACCCCAAGGTCTTTCTCCTTTAACGAGGTTTGTAGACTTTGTCCACCTAGCCAGTACTCTGTCAGCGGTCTTCTTTGCCCTTTCCCGATCTTCATGACTTTGCATTTGGTGGGATTAAATTTGAGAAGCCAGTTGCTAGACCAGATGTCCAGCTTGTCCAGGTCTCTTTGAAGTCCTGCTTGGTCCTCATCTGATTTGATTCTCCTCACTAATTTCACATCATCTGCGAACAGAGACACTAGAGTCTATCCCGCCCGTCATGTCATTCACATATACCAAGAATAGCACTGGTCCTAGGACTGACCCCCTACGGGACCTCGCTCATCACAAGCGCCCACTGTGATACCTCATCACGCACCATGACCCGTTGTTGCCTCCCTGTGAAGTATTCCCTGATCCATTCCAGTGCCCTTCCTGTTATACACGCTTGGTCTTCCAGCTTCTTCACTAATCTCATATGAGGAACTGTGTAGAAGACCTTCCTGCAGTCCAGAAAAATGCAATCAACCCACCCTTCTCTCTCTTGTCTTACCTCTGTTACTTTGTCATAGAACTCCAGGAGGTTTGTTACACAGGATTTGCCTTCCATGACTCAGTGCTGTCTGGCGTTGATTATCCTGTGCCGTTTCAGATGCTCCACTATTTTTTTCCTGATGATTTTCTCCAAGACTTTGCACACTATACATGTAAGTGACACCGGTCTATAGTTTAGTGCCTCTTTTCTGTCTCCTTTCTTAAAAATGGGGACTACGTTGGCCTTTTTCCATACCTCAGGTAGCTGCCCAGTTCCAAGGGATGTGTTGAATATTATGGTAAGTGGCACACTCAGTACCTCAGCTCCCTCCCGAAGGACCCACGGGAAGATATTGTCCGGACCCATCACCTTTGAGGAGTCAAGGTCACTAAGTAACTGCTTCACCTCCTCCTCAGTTGTGTGTATGCCATTCAACACCTAATATATTCCTTGTTGGTGTCACGCTCTGTCCTGTCTACCCAGGTGCCTTCCTGCCTCCACTGTGAATACCTACTTAAACCTCGAGTTGAGCTCCTCACATACCTCTTGGTCATTTCTTGTGAGTTCCCCATCTTCTCTCCTCAGCCTTATCACCTGGTCCTTGACTGTTGTTTTCCTTCTGATGTGACTGTACATCAGTTTCGGGTCAGACTTGACTTTCGATGCTATGTCATTTTCGTACTGTTTCTGGGCCTCCTTCCGTACCTGTGCATACTCGTTTCTAGCTCTACGACTAATCTCTTTGTTTTCTCGGGTTCTTTTAATTCTGTACTTTTTCCATTCATCACTGTTGTCCTTGGCACTTATCTTGCTTACTTGGGTACCTTTAGTAGATATATTCCCCACTGCGATATAGTCACCACTGCATACTGTGTGGCAATACCGTTAGGTCTAGTTCCCAACCACCTCTCTGCTCCCAGTTACAACCGGCACTCTTACCCTTGGCACTATTTACTAAGATTTTCCCTTCTGTGATCACTCATATTTCCCTTATTGCTGGTTTTAAATAATTATGACACTGATCTGTGCACACACCTATTTGCTGCACTCTGTTTCCTCTGGGACCTCCCGAAAAAGACCCAATTTAATGGAGCTCAAACGTGCGTGACTTCACACCCCGGGTGCTGCAACACCCTGGTGTGTACCTGATACTGCCCAGGGGTGCTGCCACACCCTGGTGTGTAACTGATAGTGACCAGGGGTGCAGCCACACCCTGGTGTGTAACTGATAGTGCCCAGAGGCGCCGCCCCACAATGGTGTGTCAATGATAGTGCCCAGGGGTGCCGCAACACCCTGCAGTGTAACTGAAAGTGCCGAGGGGTGCCCAACCTTCATCGCCTTAATTAAAACACCACAATTTTGTTTGACTAGTATTTGTTGCATAACTACACAGTGGAACCTCGGTGTTTGAACTTAATTGGGTCCTAGGTGGTGTTCGACCTGCAAAAGTTTGATGTCCGAAACAGTAATTCCCAGGTTTTAATTATCAGCCTCACACACTGGAGGATGTTAAACTGACTCTTCAAAAGTGTCTGATAGTTAGGTCAGTGTCAGAGGTCACTTCAAAGCACTTTTGAAACAGGGCTTTCCTGTAAAGTGTTTTTACAACTGAAATGTTCAAAGACCAGGTTAATTTTTCTGAACAAAATTGTTCTTGCTCTGGTTCGTTCGAGATCTGGTATGTTCGAACACCGAAGTTTCACTGTATATAAAGAAGCTGACCACTTAAATGTATCTCCTCTCGGCAGTATCTTGTCTGGGTGATACTGCCGAGAGGAGATACATGGTCCTCCCCACCAACTCTGTTGCCAGACACGTTTGCAACATCTTTTCTAATACCTCATTCCAAGTGTTTATGTAGACAGCCTGCACTGTCTGCATAGACAGTCTATGCTGTCTGCCAGCCGAGCAAAATGTAAGCAGCAAGCCTACATGCCTAGCTCCCATAGTTTCCACCAGGGGGCAGGCCTCTGGGTGGGTATGCCCAGACCTGCATCTCTCTCACTTCTCGTCCAGGCATCCTAGAGTCAACAGGCCTACTCCTATCTCCCTCGTATGGGCATGGCCCTCCCGGGCTGTTTCTCAGTCACGTGTTCAGCCTTACCAGCATGTTCTGCTGTTGTTGTTCAGCTCAGCACTGCTATTTCAGCAAGTGAGTTTGTGGTGATTTCAGCGTCCAGTGTGGGTGTCTCCCTCGTGTGTTGTGAGGTGAGAGAAGGTAGGCACATGATCCTGGCTCCACCCTATGCCACTCACCCACGCTCGCCCTACTCTGCACCACTCACCATTGCTCTCACTCCCACTGCTGTTTCTATGAATTCCGTGTGAATTCTTTGCCAGAGCTGTGTATCCAGTGCCCGAGGTCACTTGAAGCCACGTGCAGCAAGCCACGTGGGGTGATCACGAGACCACGTGGATCACCAAACCACGGTGATCACAAAGCCACATGCGATGCACAAGCCACGTGAGTTACCAAGCCAGATGTCCCAAGCCACATGCTGTGGCCTACTGCCACATCAACCCATGACGTCAAAATGCTACTGACGTCACCACAATGCTGCCCGACTCCACGACGTCACCTTGTTGCTGACATCACCTTATGACATCATCAACGATGCTGCCCGACTCCACTGACGTCACTCGCGATGTCACCCCATAACATCCATCATGACGACGTTACCCACAATGCTGCCTGATGTCACCTCGTGATGTCACCCCATGACATCACCTCACGACGTCACTCCAGGACGTCACCTCGCAACGTCTGCTAACGTCACCTCACGTCACCCCATGACATCACCTCACGATGTCATGCCTGACGTCGTGAAGTTTTCACAGTGTACATTTTATTTTCAGTATTGTCGAGAAGTTTGAGAGAAGATATATGTTGTTTGTTAATTTCTCTAAGTCAGTGTTCTCACATGTTCGTGAATTGCTTAGTGTCGATTTTTGCACAGAAAAGCGTCATTTGCTAGTAAGCCATGTACCGCATGTGCAGTATGTGTGTGCAGTTTTCCGTGTGTCCTGTGTAGTCTTGAGCACAGCTGTGTGTGGACCACAGTATGTTCGCCCAGACCAATGTAGCACCTAGTGTTACTTGTCACCCAGTGTGACCCGCGCTCACTTGACAGCTGACATTAGTCAGTTCAGGCGTCAGTTACGAGCGTCCAAGCCCCTTGTACATTAAGCTCTTTATGTTCACCGCTCGTGATGCCCTGCTGAACCGTACCCGCGATGATTCCCCGGTCTAGACCTGTTCCAAGACAACCAGTCTGAGGACGCTTAGACCATCCTCTGCTGTAACTTCAACTGTCGAGATAATGACACTCGTCAAGCCGCAGTAGCCCTGTCCTGTCGGCAGGTGACTGTCAGCCTCGTGCAACAGCTAGCACACTCACTGCAGTATGGTGTATGCTGTTACGACCTCTAGATGTTTCGCCGAGTCGTCTCTGCCACGACTCACTCCACACTTGCCAGCAGTGACAGCCCCAGCGACAGTACCAGTCGAGAAATGTCCTCCTGAGCCGCTTGCTTGAAGAAGTCCTGCCCTGTTGCGACTACTGACGACGCCTCACTCAAGGGCACCAGCAGGTTGTACCCCAGGTTGAGTGAACCCTGCAGTGACTACTACGATGACTGCTTCACCACTCCAGAGGAGACCATACCCTGTTACATCACAGCTCAGGTGCAGTGATGTCTCCTGTGTTGCAGTATCTGTCCAGATGCAGGAAGGCACGCAGTGATGCATCGATGCTCACTGCCTTAAATCACAAAGCACACCTTTTTTTTCTTCCCTCTCTGTAGGAAGTTTCTTTTTCCATGTCCATATGTATATATATATATTTATTTTTAATTTTGTGTTCTGTGCCCTGTTCCTGCAAGACAGAGTTTTTTTACTGCCATTCATGGTAAGGGTCGACCATGGGTAGGTAGCCGAGTGAATGTAGGCAGCCTGTACTGTCTGCATAGACAGCCTATGCTGTCTGCCAGCTGAGCAGAATGTTGGCAGTAAGCCTACATGCCTAGCTCCCATAGTTTCCACCAAGGGGCAGGCCTCTGGGTGGGTATGCCCAGACCTGCATCGCTCTCACTTCTCGTCCAGGCATTCTAGAGTCAACAGGCCTACTCCTATCTCCCTCGCATGGGCATGGCCTTCCCGGGCCATGGGCACAAACACACTGCCTGTGTACCCTCACGTTATCGCCAATAAAGTAAGAAGCCTCCGAAGCCTTATCATTGCCACCCTGCTACCAAGACAACGCAAATAACCTTTAACAATATATTTACCTTCACATCCACCATCATCAAAGACGTCACCAGTAAGGGACACCAGCAGGTTCAATCCTCTACAGGGGTATACATAATCCCTTACAACGATTACAACCAATTGTATGTGGGCGAGACATCCAGAGACATCCAAACACGTATTTGTATTTCAAGATGTCGGGTGGGTGTTCTGGAGATATTGGACGGTTGAAGAAATACACGCCAGGTCGGTTGGTAACATAATGAGAAAGTCTTGTGAGGGAACCCAGGAGCCGTGCCTTGTCCTGCGTGGTGTAACGGGAGCGGAGCGGGATCTGAGGAGGTCTGTGGCCTAGCGCTTGCATGCGCTGCGTGATGTCACAGCTAGCTACGGAGCCTAGCTAGACAGGGAACCTATGTATAACATAGCTGGTACTAACTACATATACTACACATGTATATTACATAGGGAATCAGTAACACTACTGGCAAAGACACCAGTATATACACAGGCAAAACGGATGATTTAAGGAATGCCTGCGTTCTACGCCGAAACTTCCACAATCATTTAATCAACTACAGAGACACAAGACTCATCGCCAGGGAAGACACTCAGAACTGGAGGATCTTGGAATCTTCACTTATCTGTATATCTAACATTTTCAACCAGAACAACGGATTTTACAACATAGCTGAAGCTCTTGCCAAGAAACTTCTTCATCGTTATCCTACATACCAACATACACACTCTCCCTTCCCGTACAGGTCCGTCTCAAATCCAACCTACCAACCTACCCAACATTCTCCACCTGACTCTTTACCCTTTATATACTCATATACTGTTTACCCAGGTGACATGATAACGTGATTTGATAAAACTAAAATGTTGATGCTAAAATGTTGACGGTAGGCAGTGCAAAACAGCGGGAGGGTATAGCAGGCGTGAACATTTATTGTGGAGAGTGGGAAGCAAGAGGGCAACATAGCAGGCAGGTACATCGGTTGTATATGTCAGGTCAGGAAGGCAAATGTGGTGGTCACTAGAAAATTATGTTGGTGGGCGAGTCGTTGGCTGGGACGACTCGAGTGAAAAGTTTATAGTGATGGTTGCGATAGTAGTTGTTGCCGGGAACGATACTGGTAATGAAGTTCTGCGCAGAGCCAGCGATCACAGGTAACACTTATGTGCAAGTTACTTGACTCAACATCCAACATCAATGGAAATAAATGGTATAAAATACCGACACAATGGAAAAATAAACACATAAGCAGTATAATGTGATCCTTTATTGACAACGTTTCGCCCACGCAGTGGGCTTTATCGAGTCACAGACAGATCTACCTGGAAAATGAGCAACATGGAGATATATATAGGGTACAGTCAGGTGGAGAATGCTGGGTCAGGTGGAGAAAGCTGCATGTGAGTCTTAAAAGTAGTGTGATAGTAAAAAATAGTGTGACTTAAAGAACCTGCAGTGTACCATTCTTGAGTTCTAGGTGGGATAGCGTTGAAGAAGTTTCTTGGCAATAGGTTCAGCTATGTTGTAGAAGCCGTTGTTCTGGTTGAAGTTGTTGGATATACAGATGAGTGATGATTCTAAGATTCTTCGGTATTGCGTGTTGTCTTCTCTGGCGATGAGTCTTGCGTTTCTGTAGTTGATTAAATGGTTGTGTAAATTTCGGTGTTGAACACAGGCATTTCTTGAGTCGTCATATCTGCCTGCGTACTGGTGTTCTGAAATGCGTGTTTGTAGGTCTCTGGATGTTTCGCCAACGTATAATTTGCTGAAGCCATTACAAGGGATTGTGTATACCCCTGCCGTGGATTGAAGCTTTTCCTGTCTGTTACTGGTAATGTCCTTAATGGTGGTGGATGTGGAGGTGGATACTCGGAATGAGGTCTTAGAAAAAATGTTGGAAACTTGTTTGGAAATGGAGTTGGTGGGAAGGACTATGTATCTCTTCTCAGCAGTGTCTTCTCTGGGTGTGTTGAAGATGTTTAATGCCCATCGTCTGCAGTCTCTAATGAAGTGACGAGGATAGTGAAGTTTGGAAAAAACTTGTTCAATGAGGGAGCATTCTTCTTCAAGGAACTCATTGCTGCAGATTCTGAGTGCGCGCAGGAAAAAGCCTATAATTACACCACGTTTAATTTTGGTGTCGTGGTGAGAGTAGAAGTGGAGAAGATCGTGTTGATTGGTAGGTTTTCGATAGACTTTAAAACAAAGTTCATGGTCAGCTTTGCAGAGAAGAACATCAAGGAAAGGAAGAGTGTTGTCGACTTCTTCTTCTAGTGTAAACTGGATTGATGGCTCAACCTGGTTGAGTTCGTGTTGGAGAGCTTGAACGTTGAAGCGTCTGGGAGTTATGATGAGAATGTCGTCAACATAACGAAGCCAGGTGACAGAAGAGGGAATAATAGTGGAAAATCGCTCGGCTTCCAAATGTTCCATATATAGGTTCGCAAGGACGGCACTAAGTGGCGATCCCATGGGTAGTCCAAAAGTTTGCTGAAAGAGTTGGTTTTCGAAAGAGAAACATGTAAAGCCCACACAAGGTCGATGAAATCGCTGGCTGGAAGAGGAAGATCAAGCGAGTCGTCAATTTTCCAACACGAACTCAACCAGGTTGAGCCATCAATCCAGTTTACACTAGAAGAAGAAGTCGACAACACTCTTCCTTTCCTTGATGTTCTTCTCTGCAAAGCTGACCATGAACTTCGTTTTAAAGTCTATCGAAAACCTACCAATCAACACGATCTTCTCCACTTCTACTCTCACCATGACACCAAAATTAAACGTGGTGTAATTATAGGAATAACTCAGTAACGGTCCCAGATTTTCGCTTAGCAGATTACAATGGACTTAGAGAACACTTATCATCTGTGGACTGGGGTAATGAAGAGAGCTATCAATATGACAGTTTTCTGAACACTATACATGCTGCCCAAAGAACATTTATCCCCTATAAAGAAATTAGATCGAATAGAAATGACCCAAAATGGATGAATAATAGGCTCAAATATCTTTTAGGGCAGAAGAAAGGAATTTATAGGCGTATCAAAAGAGGTGAGGGTCATCTTATGAATCAGTATATTGACATTAAGAGGGACGTTAAAAAGGGGATAAGAAAAGCTAAGCGGGACTACGAAATTAAAGTTGCTAGGGATTCGAAACTAACCCAAAAGTTTTTTCCAGGTGTATAGAACAAAAGTTAGAGATAAGATAGGTCCCTTAAAAATAATTATGGGTATCTTACTGACAAAGAGAATGAAATGTGCTCTATTTTTAATAATTATTTTCTCTCGGTTTTCAATCAGGAAGACACTAATAATATCCCAAGAATTAGGTATTTTAGTGGGCCTGAAGAAGATAAATTATGTAGTATCACAGTCACTAGCCAAATTGTTATCAAACAGATAGACCGTTTGAAGCAAAATAAATTGCCAGGCCCTGATGAGCTTTTTTCAAGGGATCTTAAGGAATGCAAAATTGAACTCTGTGAACCCTTAACTAACATTTTTAACCTATCTCTTCAAACAGGTGTAGTGTCTGATACGTGGAAGATGGCTAATGTAATTCCTATTTTTAAAGCAGGGGACAAGTCGTTACCATCAAATTACCGCCCAATAAGTCTAACATCAATTGTAGGCAAATTATTAGAGTCGATTATAGCTGATAACATAAGAAGCCATCTCGATAGGCATAATTTGATTAATGATACTCAACATGGATTCACCAGGGGCCGTTCCTGCCTAACTAATTTATTAACTTTTTTCAGTAAGGCTTTTGAGGCAGTTGATTATGATAAAGAATTCGATATTGTTTATTTGGATTTTAGTAAGGCTTTTGATAGAGTACCACATCAGAGACTGTTAAAGAAAGTGGCTGCTCACGGCATTGGGGAAAAAGTGTTTTCTACCTTGATGAGGGAATTATTCACCTTGATGAGGGAATTACTAGTGATATGAGCAAATTCGCCGACGACACGAAGATAGGTAGGATAATTGATTCAAACATAGATGTCATAGAACTTCAGGAAGATTTAGACAAACTTAATTCGTGGTCAGAAAAGTGGCAGATGCAGTTCAATGTAGATAAATGCAAGGTTCTGAAGCTCGGGAGTGTCCATAACCCAAGCACTTATAAGTTAAATAACGTAGAACTTAGCCATACAGATTGCGAGAAGGACTTGGGGGTGATGGTAAGCAGCAACCTTAAACCAAGACAGCAATGCCTAAGCGTACGTAATAAGGCAAATAGATTACTGGGATTTATATCAAGAAGTGTTAGCAACAGAAGTCCAGAGGTTATATTACAGCTTTATACATCATTAGTAAGGCCTCACCTAGATTACGCAGCTCAGTTCTGGTCTCCATATTACAGAATGGACATAAATTCGTTAGAAAACATTCAGCGTAGAATGACTAAATTAATACATAGCATTAGAAATCTTCCTTACGAAGAAAGATTGAAGACCCTAAAATTACATTCACTTGTAAGACGTAGAATGAGGGGAGACATGATCGAGGTATACAAGTGGAAAATGGGTATTAACAAAGGGGATATAAATAAGGTCTTGAGGATATCTCTCCAAGAGAGAACCCGCAATAATGGATTCAAGTTAGATAAGTTTAGATTTAGAAAGGATATAGGAAAGTATTGGTTTGGAAATAGGGTAGTTGATGAGTGGAACAGTCTGCCTAGTAGGGTTATTGAAGCTAGGACCTTGGGTAGTTTCAAATTTAGGTTGGATAAATTCATGAGTGAGAGGGGTTGGATTTAAGTGGGACTCGCACTTGAGTTAATAGAATCTGCAAAGCTTATTTCTTGGGTAGAATTGAAAATTAAGTTGGGCAATTATTCTGTTAGTGGGATGGATTGTGAAGGACCTGCCTAGTATGGGCCAACAGGCCTGCTGCAGTGTTCCTCCTTTCTTATGTTCTTATGGAGAGAATTCCAGGGGTCAACGCCCCTGCGGCCCGGTCTGTGACCAGGCCTCATGTTGGACTAGAGCCTGATCAACCAGGCTGTTACTGCTGGCTGCACGCAGTCCAACGTACGAACCACAGCCTGGCTGGTCAGGTACCGACTTTAGGTGCCTGTCCAGTTCCTGCTTGAAGACAGCCAGGGGTTTGTTGGTAATCCCCCTATTGCATCCCCATAATGGGCCCCAATGTAAATTTATAATGTATAATGTATATTTTCCATTTTCCATAATTTTATATTGCTGATATTCTCGATAATAGCTAAATCATTAATATCTTGCTTTATATTATTATTTGACCTATTTGACTTATATTTGACATTATTTGACTTATCTATGTTCATTAGGTAGGATGTAACATTATAAATTGTGCTCATGTTTGTAGTAGCTGCCCTGGAGTTGGCAAACTACCGATTATGGCACTAGGCTTGTTGTACTGCCGGCGCCTAGTTGCTGGGAGGGAGTCACGTGATTCCACCTGAGGTGGGTGGCTGCTGCTCCTTCCTCGAGAGCACTACGCAGCTGGACATCGTTGAGACAACACCTCTCTCCAGTCTCTGCTTGTTTTCTCACCATTTAGACTCTGTTTGGGTAGAGTATGTGTTCGGTGGTGAGACGAAACATACTTCTCAGGACTCTGTTCACAGAGGATAGACTAGACAGTGATCTTCGACGTTTTTCTGGGTTGTGTGTCACATTGACACTCTGAGATAACTCAGGTCTCTAGCTACAGCTCCTGACCTAATTCGAGAAGGCATCTGTGCACCGTCACAGTCTGGGATTGTTTATGCTGAACCTAGCTTCAGTAGAAAGGGAGTTTTGTGACTGTTTTGGAGGATCTATTGATGGTCCCCAGTTAGGGTCAATTTTCTATCTCCTGGTTCCTGACGCTGTGTTGCTGTTGCCTGTTATATTGCTGTTATGCGAACTGGTCATTTTACTGGTCAATCAAGCTGTTCTGATTGTCAGTTTGTTAGAGAAGCTAGCTTATGAGAAGTTCAGTCGGACACTGGTCTTAAGAGTTACCTGGAGCTCACAAATACACACATATATTCTTATTTGCATATATCTTTATTATTGTACTTATTGACATTGTACCTGATGGTACTTCAGAGTCATTTGGATATATGTGCACTCAGCACAGCATTATTGTATATGAGAGCAGTGTAGGAGCTAACCTCCTAATTAACCTCCTAATGTATTACTTAATGAACATTCTGATCATATGTACATTTATTTACTTTGAAACCCTAGACACTAACTTTGTTAATAAACATATTAAATTTTATACTTTGGTTAGTACCCTATCAGTTGTAATCCTCATGAGGACTATTGAAAATGTTGGATAACTGGACTAGGATACTGACTTTGTTGCAAGAGCCCAGTAACAGGCTGGATACTAGAAGGGCTATCCTTTCTAGTGTTCACTGGAGCTGTCTATTACTAATAGATATCGTGTCATTTTGTAACACCCCCTGATGTATGCTGCGAGGCAGTTGAACAATCTTGGGCCCCTGACACTTATTGTGTTGTCCCTCAACGTGCTAGTGGCACCCCTGCTTTTCATTGGGGGATGTTACATTGCTCGAGTGACATTGCTGAGAGTGATTCTCGTTGCTTCTGGTACTAATCCTCGAGAATTTTCCACGTGTCTATAATAATGTATCTCTCCCGCCTGCTCTAGGAGTACAGGTTTAGGAACTCAAGCTTCCAGTAGTTGCTACCCAAGAGGTGGTTTATCGCACTTATGCGTGCGGTGAAGGTTCTCTGCACATTTTCAAGGTCAGCAATTTCACCCGCCTTGAAAGGTGCAGTTAGTGTGCAGCAATATTCCAGCCTAGATAGAACAAGCGATCTGTAAAGTGTCAACATGGGCTTGGCATCCCTGGTTTTGAAGGTTCTCATTATCCATCCTGTCCTTTTCCTAGCAGATGCGATTGCTACGGTGTTAGGGTCCTTGAAGGTGAGATCCTCTGACATGATCACTCCCAGGTCTTTGACATTAGTTTTTCGCTCTATTGTGTGGTTGGAATTAGTTTTGTACTCCGATGAGATTTTAATTTCCTCACGTTTTCCGTATCTGAGTAATTTAATTTCTCATCATTGAACTTCATATTGTTTTCTGCAGCCCATTTAAAGATTTGGTTTATGTCTGCTTGGAGTCTTGCAGTGTCTTCAACGGTGGACACTGTCATACAGATTCGGGTGTCATGTGCAAAGGAAGACACAGCACTGTGGCTTATATCCCTGACTATGTCCGATATGAGTATTAGGAACAGGATGGGAGCGAGTACTGTGCCTTGTGGAACAGAGCTTTTCACAGTAGCTGCCTCAGTCTTTACTCTGTTGACTACTACTCTTTGTGTTCTACTTGTTAGGAAATTATAGATCCATCTACCAACTTTTCCTGTTATTCCTTTATCACGCATTTTGTGTGCTATTACACACAAAATGTGGCGAAAGTGTGGCGAAACGTTTCATCATTAAAGATACCCAAGTGTTACACATGTGTCTAATTTACCAACCGTCCGCTATGTTGCCCTTTACTTGAGAAACAGACTGTTACTATGATGCTGCAAAATTTGTACACGTACAAACAACTCACAGAGCACTATGGTGCTGAGAGACATAAATATGCTTAAATTAACATGTGAGTGTTCGCATGAAGCAAACATAACACATTAACTGAGAGTGTAGCAGTAATCTCAAGGTCTCCTCTCGTAGCTGCGATCCTCGGAGAAGGTCTGTGCTGGAGACAGTGGACCATGATTCTTAACACCGGATGCATCTCTAGACAAATAGGACATTGATGAAGCGTGGTTGAGACTGTGCCTCCTAGTCTTCTGATGCACTGCATGAACACAGGCAAAAGCAGGAAAGATAAAGACAAGGTAAGCTGAGTACGCAAGAATTTTACGGCAAACTCGCTGAAGAAGAGTCGGTGACTATGTAAGTGAGTAAATAAGGTAAACTTCACAAAACTGAGGTACACTTATAACAGTAAATTATTCACAGAGGAAAAATTTTCACTGTGAAAATAGCTGCGTAACACAATATATGAGTCCTGAAACATCGAAATATGCAATAATACTATATATTCTTATGGACTTTCCTATTTTTGGGGAAAACTTGCGAAATATAAAAAATATAAAAAAATGTGTTGTAACGTTATTTTATTGCACATTTCGACGATTCAGTGCGGTCTGAAGCACTTCCTGATATTTATAGGACATGTGAGCAGCCGTACTAGTAGTAGCAGTAGTAGTAGTTCTCATTTTTAAGAAAGGAGACAAAAACGAGGCACTAAACTATAGGCCAGTGTCACTTACGTGAATAGTATGCAAAGTCATGGTGAAGATTATCAAGAGGAGAATAGTGGAGCACCTGGAACAGCACATTATAAACGACAACCAGCACGGATTCATGGAAGGCAAATCCTGTGTCACAAACCTTCTGGAGTTCTATGACAAAGTAACAGAAGTAAGACACGAGAGAGAAGGGTGGGTTGATTGCATTTTCTTGTACTGCAGGAAGGCCTTCGACACAGTTCCTCACAAGAGATTAGTGCAGAAGCTAGAGGATCAGGCGTGTATAACAGGAAGGGCACTGCAGTGAATCAGAGAATACCTGACAGGGAGGCAACAACGGGTCATGGTACATGACGAGGTATCACAGTGGGCGCCTGTGACGAGCGGGGTCCCACAGGGGTCAGTCCTAGGACTAGTGCTATTCTTGGTATATGTGAATGACATGACGGAAGAGATAGACTCAGAAGTGTCCTTGTTCGCAGATGATGTGAAGTTAATGAGGAGAATTATATCAGATGAGGATCAGGCAGGACTTCAAAGAGACCTGGACAGCCTGGACACCTGGTCCAGCAACTGGCTTCTCGAATTTAACCCCGCCAAATGCAAAGTCCTGAAGATCGGGGAAGGGCAAAGAAGACCGCAGAGTATAGGCTAAGTGGCCAAAGACTGCAAACCTCGCTCAAGGAGAAAGATCTTGGGGTGAGTATAACACCAAGTATGTCTCCGGAAGCACACATCAACCAGATAACTGCTGCAGCATATGGACGACTGGCAAACCTGAGAATAGCGTTACGATACCTTAGTAAGGAATCGTTCAAGACATTGTACACCGTGTACGTTAGGCCCATATTGGAGTATGCAGCACCAGTTTGGAACCCATACCTGGTCAAGCACCTCAAGAAATTAGAGAAAGTGCAAAGGTTTGCGACAAGGTTAGTTCCAGAGCGATGGGGAATGTCCTACGAAGAAAGGTTAAGGGAAATCGGCCTGATGACACTGGAGGACAGGAGGGTTAGGGGAGACATGATAACGACATACAAAATACTGCGTCCAGGAGCTGAGTCTCTACCCCTGCAACCACAATTAGGTGAGTACATCAGAGGTAACTATGAGGAAATATGTGAGATTAAATTTACAATTCTCACAAGAGATGAAGCTAGGGAATTAATTCGGCTAATTCATTTGACAGATGATGGTGAGTCTTTTTAGCAGCAACTTGCAAGAAATGGAAACAAATTGACAACTGCTGTAAGCTTACTGAATCTACGACGTAATAAGTGTGCACAAACCGTGTCCAAGGTAAATGACGGAAATTGCAAAATGACTTACTTATGCATGAACAATAAATGTTTCAAAGAATACTGAGAACAAAAATAACACAATAAAGTGATATTCTGACATGGGAAAAAATATGCACTCAGTGTTGCATTAATGGTATATGTATCATATAGTAATAATAATAACCATAATATAATAATAATAACTATATTTCTACAAGTATATGTACAAGGTATACTGACATCAGTGACATACTACTATATAGAAAGCCGCTTGTTATGCTTAGCATTTCGGGCAAATAAGGTCAGTTTTGTCCCAGGATGCGACCCACACCAGTCCACTAACACCCAGGTACCCACTTTATTGATGGGTGAACATGGACAACAGATGTTAGGAAACACGTCGAATGTTTATACTCTCCATACCACGGGTGGGGTTCGAACCCGCGGTCAGAGAGTCTCAAAACTCTAGACCGTCGCGTAAGCCACTAGGCCAGCTAGCTTCAATAAGATTCATCCAACTAGGTATATTTCTACACCATAGGAAGGTTAGCAGGTTAGAAGGTCTGGAGTTTTGAGACTCTCTGACCGCGGGTTCGAACCCCACCCGTGGTATGGTTTGTTTGCAATCGTGTCATTACGATTTCGTGAGTTTATACTCTTGCCGGCAATCGAACCCGGACCCCCACCGTGTGAGGTTTTTTTCCACTACCTCATTCCGAGTATCCACCTCCACATCCACCACCATCAAGGACATTACCAGTAATAGACAGGACAAGCTTCAATCCACTGATAGGGTATACACAATCCCTTGTAATGACTGCAGCAAATTATACGTGGGCGAAACATCTAGAGACCTCCAAACACGTATTTCAGAACACCAGTACGCAGGCAGATCTGACGACCCAAGTAATCAACTACAGTAATCAACTACAGAAACGCAAGACTTATCGCCAGAGAAGAAAACACTCAATACCGAAGAATCCTGAAGTCATCACTTATTTGTATATCCAACAACTTCAACCAAAACAACGGCTTCTATAACATAGCTGAACCCCTTGCCAAGAAACTTCTTCATCGTAATCCCACAAAAGAACATAAGAATGGCGGAACACTGCAGATGGTCTACTCATATACTTGCCCAATCTCTTTTAAAGCTACCCGAGGTTCTAGACTCTATCACCCTACTCGGAAGATTGTCACATGCAGTATCCCCACCTGACTCATATCATATATACTCACGTACCTTTCACCCAGGTAGATCTGTTTGTGACTAGATAAAGCCCACTGTGTGGGCGAAACGTTGTCAATAAAGGATCACATTATACTGCTTATGTGTTTATATTTCCAGACCTGGTATAAACTTTAGTAATAGATACCAACAAATTGATTTAGAAAGACACGTAAGTAAACACTAGGACATATTAGAAACGTTTTCTAATAAATCTGTCCTAGTGTTTGCTTACTTCCAAACTAATCCCGGCCTGAGTAGTACGTACAATATCAATAACCTTGATAAAAATTAGACACATGTGCAACATCTGGGTATCTTTATTGTAGACGTTTCACCATCCAGTGGCTTTATCAATACAGATTCTAGGACAACTTGAAGACATTGACAACGTTTCGCCACGCAGTGGCTTCATCAGTCCAATACAAAGCAGAAAAGTGTAAGGAGAGGAGGAGTGAGGTAATCAGTCCCTCGGCCAGGAGTCGATGTGTTCAGTCCATCAATCTTGTAGGAATACAGCACAGGGCCGTAGAGGTGGCTTATATACTGTAGTCAGGTGAGGTGAAGCAGCAGGAGGCGGGGTCATAGTGGTACCATCCACTAGTCGAAGTATGTCTTCGTCCAAAGGTTGAACAAGTGTTGAAGAATTCGTTTGTATCAAGATCCCAAGTTGTTGCTGTGTCAGACAGGATGTATAAGAATGGTTCAGAGAACCGACAAGTTATAAATTTATAACTACGATAATAATAATACTTAAAGATTATATAAATGTATGAGCCAACATTAAGAAGTACTAAGAAGTCACAGGATCATGATGTATCATTCCTCGCTCGTCATTGGTTGGACACAGCTCCAGGACCCAGACTACACCTATCGTCCTGTGCAGATGTGCATCTCCCAGCCGATATTCAAGCCTCAGCACGCTGCTGTCAAAAGAATTTACTTCTTGTGGCTTTACTGTCTGGCTGCTGCCCACCAGGGTCTATTATTATCCTTGCTTAGCTGTTCCTCTTTCCTCCATCTTCGCTTTCTTTCTCTTATACACTGTTTTATATGGTTTTACGCGGTGAACCGCCATAATGACCTGTAAACTAGACATAGTGATTAAATTAGACACTTTTGCAACATTCGGTCCAATGCAGAGAAGAATAATTGAATATAAGGAGTTTCAGGTAATCAATTTCTTCTGATCTTCAACAACTCTTCTTCGTATTGGACCGAGGAAGCCACTGGTTGGCGAAACGTTTCCACAATATTGATATCCAAGTGTTACACAGGTGTCTAATTCATGAATCTGTCGGTTCTCTGAACCAGTTATTTACATACACAGCAAAACCTGAGGCTTGCACGAGGGGGCCCCCATCTTCGGGGTACGAAATCTGCTGGAGAGAGCGGCAAACACGCTAAGTAGTGCTAGAATATCTCTGTTGGTGACTGCAGAACCCAATTGCGAGCCCCATGAGGGTGACTGGCAACTCTACCGTCAGGAGTCCTTCAGATATTAGGCAGGAAGTCACCGTTTATATCATAATAACATATCTTTGGGTAACTCTGGAGTACAACTGTGAGGTCCGAGTGGGTGGCTGTATCTCTACAGTGAGTAGCTCCTTTGAAAATAAGTAGGCACAGTATTGGAGCATTATGCATACGAGGAATTGGAAATGTAGAGTGAACAATCCTGAGGCATCAGACGTAGAGGACGAGCCTCATTGTTCACAAGACACTTAAGGAGCAGAAGTCGTTAACGACAGTGACAGGAGAGTTATCGACTGTAGTAGAGCTGACAGCTGCTATATACTACTAAGAAGAATGGATCCATGTGGACAGCAGCAGGAAGCGTCGTCCGTTCAAGGAACAGGCAACAAAGCCCAATCAACTCGGCAGTGTGAAGGTGACTTCCTACGGGAACCACGAAGGTCTCTCCACCGTGGTCACGTACCTGGAGACACAGTAGAAGCTGAAATTCAAGATATACCTGGAGTATACCTGCAGAGGGTTTCGGGGGTCAACGTCTCCGCTGTCCGGTCTGAGACCAGGTCTCGTGGTGGATCAGGGTCTGATCAACCAGGCTGTTACTGCTGGCCGCATGCAAACTAACGTACGAGCCACAGCCCGGCTGGTCACGTACTGACTTTAGGTACCTGTCCAATGCCTTCTTGAAGACAGCCTGAGGTCTATTGGTAATCCCGCTTATGAATGCTGGGAGGCAGTTGAACAGTCTTGGGCCCCTGACACTTAGTGTGTTGGCGCCCCTGCTTTTCAATGGGTTAATGTTGCATCTCCTGCCGAGTCTTTTGCTTTCATACTGAGCGATTTTTGTGTGCAAGTTTGGTACCAATCCCTCTAGGATTTTCCAAGTGCATATATTATGTATCTCTCTCGCCTGCGTTCCACGGAATACTAATCAAGGGACTAAAACCGTTTCCAGTAATTTAGGTGCCTTATTGTATTTATGTGTGCCGTGAAAGTTCTTTGAAGGTTCTCATTATCCATCCTGTCGTTTTTCTAGCAGATGCGGTAGATGCATTGTTGTGGTCTTTGAAGAAAAGATCCTCTGACTTTATCACTCCCAGGTCCTTCACATTACTTTTTCGCTCTTTTGTATAGTTAGAATTTGTTGTATACCATGATACAGTTTTAATTTCCTCAAGTTTTCCATACTTGAGTAGTTGAAATTTCTCTCCATTGAACTTCATATTGTTTTGAGTGGCCCATTTGAAGAGTTGGTTGATGTCTTGCAGTGTCTTCGATGGAGGACACTGTCATGGCAATTCGGGTGTCATCCTCTAACGAAGACACGGAGCTATTGCTAACATCTCTGTCAGATATGAGGATGAGGAATAGATTGGGAGTGAGTACTGTGCCTTGTGGAACAGAGCTTTTCACCGTAGCTGCCTCGGACTTTACTCTGTTTACTATTACTCTTTGTGTTCTATTTGTTAGGAAGTTATAGATCCATCTACCAACTTTTCCTGTTATTCCTTTATCACGCATTTTGTGCGCTATTACGCCATGGTCACACTTGTCGAAGGCTATTGCAAAGTCTGTGTATATCACATCTGCATTTTGTATATCCTCTATAGCATCCAGGACCTTGTCATAGTGGTCCAGTAGCTGGGACAGGCAGGAGTGACCTGCTCTAAACCAGTGTTGCCCTGGGTTGTGTAACTGATGGGTATCTAGGTGGTAGGCGATCTTGATTCTTAGAACCCAGTGTTTATATGTAAAGATACCCAGGTGTTGGCATGTAAAGATACCCAGGTGTTGGCATGTAAAGATACCCAGGTGTTGGCATGTAAAGATACCCAGGTGTTGGTATGTAAAGATACCCAGGTGTTGGCATGTAAAGATACCCAGGTGTTGGCATGTAAAGATACCCAGGTGTTGGCATGTAAAGATACCCAGTTGTTGGCATGTAAAGATACCCAGGTGTTGGTATGTAAAGATACCCAGGTGTTGGCATGTAAAGATACCCAGGTGTTGGCATGTAAAGATACCCAGGTGTTGGCATGTAAAGATACCCAGGTGTTGCAAATGTGTCCAGATCATATCACTTAGAACAGATACTCTAAAACATACACTCAAAAACATGTCTTAAGACATATGCCCAAGAACATATGCCTAAAACATATGCCCTAGAACATATGCTCTACAGTATATGCCATAAAACAAATGCCCTAAAACAGGTACTCTAGAACACATGCCCTAGAACATAAGGTTTAGCTGACTTTCCCACGTTTCTTCCGTATTAGCTCCTTTAACGGAACTGCTTAAAAGATCTTTGGGAGACAGATTTTTTTTTTTCACTGGTGAGATGAGAGACCTCACTCTCTGACCGCGGGTTCGAACCCCACCCGTGGTATGTGGTAAGATCTATTAACATTGCGTTATTGCCCATCTTACATTCTGACCTGTAGTGTGTGCAAGAGAGAGGCATAAGTAAGATACATGTGCAGGTTGGGTATCTTTATTACGAAACGTTCTGCCTTCTCAGTAGGCTTCTTCAGTTAATATAGAGAAGACAGCAGAACAGTTGGATATATAAAAATGATGTAATCAGTTCATCTCCCTCGAATAAGTAGTTTTGATGTGGTCAATACTTGTGCTCGTTAATCTGGGGAATGTGAAGATAAAGCATTAGTATGAAGTCATAAATACTACCAAAGGTGAGGCGCAGAAAACCTTGACTACACAAGAGGCGGGACCCACTAGGAGAATATAGGGAATGAGAGGCGGTGTAATAATAATATCATTATTTCTACAAGTACATGTACAAGGTATACAGGCCTAGCTGACATCAATGATATACTACAGTATAGAAAGCCGCTTGTTATACCTGGAGTTTACCTGGAGAGAGTTCCGGGGGTCAACGCCCCCGCGGCCCGGTCTGTGACCAGACCTCATGGTGGATCAGGGCCTGATCAATCAGGCTGTTACTGCTGGCCGCGCGCAGTCCAACGTACGAACCACAGCCCGGCTGGTCAGGTACCGACTTTAGGTGTCTGTCCAGTGCCTGCTTCAAGACAGCCAGGGGTCTATTGGTAATTCCCTTTATGTATGCTGAAAGGCAGTTGAACAGTCTTGGGCCCATGACACTTATTGTGTTGTCTCTCTGTAATGCAGAGCATTTCAAACAAATTAAGTCAGTTTTGTTCCAGGATGCGACTCACACCAGTCGACTAACACCCAGGTACCCATTTTACAACCGGTGTAAGGAAACAAGCCCAAAGTTTTTACCCTCGCCGGGAATCGATCCGGACCCTCGCCGTGTGAAGCTTTTGCCACCATGCCACGGGCCACCGTAGCAAGCTAAGTAGGTCCCTCACAAGTCCAACCTTGCTGTCGTGAACTAGTCAGGCAATAAAATTGTCGAAGATATTTTCTGTAAAAAGATACCGTTTTGTTGCAGTGTCTGAGTGTGAATATAATAATAATGATATACAATACAGACACGTACATAAGTAAGACACTTGTACACCCTCTGACAGTCCTAGGACTCTCAGAGGACTCTCACACACTTCCATGAGAGTGCTCTTACGCCTAAGGCATCCTCACACTTTCCAGCGAGAAAGAAGTTTCGACCACTTAGAAACGTTACAGTCATAGGTACTGGTCTGCATGTCTCTTACCCAGTACTTATAATCAAGTACTGTATGGAAAATTTCAGCACCCAGTAGGTAGAGCAGAAGGAACGACTAATTCGCCAATCCGGGTACTTCCTTTCTATGGGTCTAGTTCTGTTTTTGGGTCTCATCAATGAGAATTCCATGAGAATGATGCAACGAATATTGTACCTTAAACAAGGAGAGAGAAGTTGCCTAAGGACGAACAAATTAAAAGCAGCCACTTGGCTGAGGGTGGTACCGCGTTTAGGCTCTACCAAGATGACTACAAATTTGTTTATCCCTGAAACGGTTGGCTCGAGTTATATTCCCTTGCGTTTCTCAATCCACAAACACGTGAACGAACTTATCAATCACAGTGGCCTCAATCAAGTCTATGGTTGCACGAGACTGGACGTGCAAGCAGGTAGCAACTACTTCATTACAGAGACTGATGGTATTAACAGGCAAGAATATAAACTGTTGAGAAAGTTTAACAGCTGAGAGTTATTTATTTAGCAAAAGTCATTGATGAAGTAATCAAAAACTATTAGTTGCCAGGCGAAGGCGAAGAATAACGGAACGGCTACAAGAGGCCAATATATCTGAAATACGTAGGGAGACACTGGTCAGAGAAATAGCAATCATCGAACTAAAACTAAAGGAATCTTACAGGAATCAAGAAACGCGGGAAGAACTAAAAGCCATAAATGAAATTGAAAGAAACCCAAAGTAGTTATTTTCTTATGCCAAATCAAAGTCGAGAACAACATCCAGTATTGGGCCCCTACTTAAACGGGATGGGTCCTACACAGATGACAGGAAGGAAATGAGTGAGTTACTAAAGTCCCAGTATGACTCAGTTTTTAGCGAGCCGCTAACCAGACTGAAAGTCGAAGACCTAAATGATTTTTTTTATGAGAGTGCCATAGAACTTGACAGACGTATGCCTATCTGACATTATCCTGACGCCAAATGACTTCGAAAAGGCGATAAATGACATGCCCATGCACTCCGCTCCAGGACCAGACTCATGGAACTCCGTGTTCATCAAGAAATGCAAGAAGCCCCTTTCACGTGCTTTTAACATCCTATAGTAACTTTCCAACCAGTTTTATTAGCTAGTTAAATAATAAATCAATTACACTGTAAAGATATATCCTAAACCTCTGTGACTTCTATTCAAAA